>JAPDNY010000425.1:0-40815 GCA_029375565.1 Gekko gecko
AGGTTTTTTAAAATTTTATTTTAGGGTTTTTCAATACCAACAAACATGTATTCTTTACAAAATCATTTCCATATATTTACAGAGTCTTTAGGTCTGGGTACATTTCTCTATCCAACTATAAAGTTTAGACCATCTATTTACATGTACTTTCAAATCTCGATTTTGCAGTCTTAAACTTAAATCGTCCATTTGGGAGAGATCTAAAATTTTACAAATTAATTCCTCCTTAGAGGGTATAGTATCGGATTTCCAATTTCTTGCCCACAGAATACGCGCAGCTGAAATTATATAAGATAACAAATATCTATCATTGGATTTGTATGCCTTCGGTATTATATTTAATTAAAAAAGTCTCTGGTTTTAATACAAGTTCTTTGTCTAATACAAGTTCTTTGTCTATGATTCATGCCGGCCACGACCATGGAAATGTCTTCGGACAGCGCTGGCTCTTCGGCTTTGAAACGGAGATGAGCACCGCAACCCTAGAGTCGGATTTGTCTGGCTTTCCAGCAAGGGAACCTTTACCTTTATAGATAGGAAATCTCAGTCTGGGGCAGGTGATGCACTCTATTCTTGGTGCTGGAGGGGGCAGCAGTGGGAGGGCTTCTGGTGCCCTGGCCCCACTGCTGGACCTCCTGAGGGCACCTGGTATATTTTGGCCGCTGTGTGACAGAGTGTTGGACTAGATGGGCCACTGGCCTGATCCAACATTGGCTTCTCTCGTGTTCTTATGTATGAGGTCAACTGTAAAAGCGGGAGGTCTCCAAGCCCCACCTGGAGGCTGGCAACCCCGTGCCCCACCTTCCCGGAGTCCTTCTGGACGCGCAGGGGTGAATACAAGTGCGAGAGGTTCTGCATTGTCGTTTCTAAAGCATTGCTCCGGAGCGTCCCCTGCATCTCTGCTTTGCAGGACTGAAAACGACCTGCTTAAGGGCAAACGTCGGAGGAGGCCGTTTGCATTGGCCTGCATGCAGCACCGGAGGGGGTCAAGCCCGCGCGGAGAGGCGGAGCAAGGACTGGGGGGGGGGGGGCGGTCTGGAAGAGAGGAGGGGCTCTTGGGCTGTTCGTGCATTTGTGCCCCTGCGTGTCCGGGGAAAGGGGGTGGGGGGGTCTGCTCCTGGACCGGGCGAGAAAAGGGGGAGAAGCGCAGCAGCCGGCAGAAGCGGTGCAGCCGGACCCCCCTTCTCCGGGGGAGCTCTGCTTGGACGTAAGGGGCATGCACGCGGCGGCGGGGGGGGGAGAATAAGCCTTTAGCTTGGGGGGGGGTCGTGCCAGGCCGTGGCTGTCCCTGCACGTGTCTCCCTTGCCTGCACCCCGGGCCGTTCCCCAACTCGCTGCCTGCCACCTCCCACCAGGAAAAGGGGGATGGGGGGGCAGACTGTGGATTCCGCCCTCGTGGCTGGGGGGGGGCGCCTGGGTGTCTTTTTTTTGGAGGGGGGGATATTTCAGCTCCCCCTCCCTCCCTCCTTTTGCTGGCTGCGGTGGCTCGAGTGGTTAAGACGCTGAACTGCCGGCTGTGGGAGGTCAGTAGTTCAGCAGTTCGAGACCCGAGAGTGCCGCATGACGGGGTGAGCTCCCGTCTCTGGTTCCAGCTCCTGCCAGTTCGAAAGCAAGAAATTGCAAGTAGATAAATAGCTACCACATTGGTGGGAAGGTAACAGCGTTCCCTGCGCCTTGGTGTTTAGTCACGCCGGCCACATGACCACGGAAACGTCTTCGGACAGCGCTGGCTCTTCGGCTTGGAAACGGAGATGAGCACCGCAACCCTAGAGTCGGATTCGACTGGCTTTCCAGCAAGGGAACCTTTACCTCTTACCTGTGCATTTGGGGCGAGGGGGGTTGTGCATTTGGGGCTGGGGGGCGGCACACCTGGTGGGGAGCTCGGCTGGAGACCCGGGAGGGAGGCGGGCAGAGCTCCCTCTCCTGGAAGTCCTTGGCCAGAGGACCCCGACGACGACCCCCTCCGGAGTCAGCAGCCACTGAATGTCCAGGAAGGTGGAGATGTCCCCCCCCCCCATCGTTGCCTGTTGCATGTCTGATGTCCAGACTGCTGCTGCTGCTGCCCATCAGTTCTTTGTGGAAGAGGGACCGGCCAGTTCTGGTGGGGGGGGTCTCAGTTTCTGAGAGTCCAGATCCCCCACCCCACCCCCGGGGGCCCTGATCCCTTCGAGCCAGAAGATGGGAGTGGGGGGGAGAGGTTCAAGGCCAAGTGGATCCCCACTCTTCCTCCTCCTCCCCCACCTGAAGCTGCCCTGTGACCTAGGCTGGGTCCAGCGTCCCCTCTAAGTTGAGTTAGTGTGAGCTAGCTCACGGGTTTTTTAGCCTCCAGCTCACACTTTTTTGTCTTAGCTCAGGAAGGAGAGCTGTGTGTTACGGTATCTCATTTCAACTGCAAGAATGACTTACGCTCAGTTCTGGAAACAAGAGCAGGTACCTGATAAGTGGGAATGGATTAAAAAAAAATGATTTTTATGGCTGAAATGGACAAACTAACAAGCAAACTTCATGGAGCAGAAGAGGAAGAATTTTTAACAGGCTGGAAAGATTTTAAAGACTATTTAGAGCTTCACTGGGATGTGAAAAACAGATTACTTTGTTTCGATAGTTACTAATAACAGAAGTGTTGTGACAAGAGAGACTGTATTTGAAAAGTGACCTAATTGTTAAAGTTAAAAAGCAAAATATTGAAATTTAAGATTTGAATATTAAGAACAAGTTGAATGTATGAGAATATTGGGTGGAAATGTTAACGGGGGCGGAGCATCGTGGTAAGCCAGGGAGGGGGAGATAAAAATTTGAAAAGGATATGATAAGAATTATAAACAAAATGTGGAACATGCTATTATATATCCGATAATAAATTTTATTTTAAACAAAAAAAAGGAAGGAGCTGCAGAGCAAACTAATTTATGCTGTAGGCAAATCGCTCGCTCGCAACTTTGATGCCAGTAGCTCACAAGGTAGAAGTTTTTCTCACAAGATTCCACGGCTTAGGGGGAACATTGGCTGGGTCCAGTCCCAGTTCTCCCAAAACACTCTCAGCCCCACCTCCTTCACAAGGTGCCTGTTGTGGGGAGGTTAAAGGAAGGGGATGGCGACTTGGCGAGCTGCTTTGAGACATCTTAAGGCACAGAAAAGGGGGGTATGAAAACCTCCAGGTGACCCCTCTCCCTCCCTCCCTCCCAGGGTGGTGGGCAGACAGGGGCTTCTGGCCTGACCCAGTGCGGGGCCAGAGGATGTGGGCCGGAAACACAGGAAAAAAAATGGGGGGGGGCTCAGCCCAAGATATGGCTCTGATAGATGAGGGTCAAGCTAACAAAACGAGTTGTTATAACAACACAAATAAGAACATAAGAGAAGCCAATGTTGAATCAGGCCAATGGCCCATCTAGTCCAACACTCTGTCCCACAGCGGCCAAAATATACCAGGTGCCATCAGGAGGTCCAGCAGTGGGGCCAGGACACGAGAAGCCCTCCCACAAATATTTATTCTGGTGTACAGAATAGGAAAAGATACAGTAAGTTAAAAGAAATGATCCAAATATCAGACTCTCGAAACTTTTTGCACACAGAGCTGATAGTTTTTACATATGCAACGGACGGGTCTGTCTTATGCCACACGCTTCGCTGTTACCTTCCCACCGAAGTGGTACCTATTTATCGACTTGCAATTTCTTGCTTTCGAACTGCTAGGTTGGCAGCTGTCCCAAGCCCCTCCCTAAAGCCCCTCCACATAGCTCCTGGGGGTGCCCGGCCACGGCCTGCCATCCGTCCCCCTCAGCAGTTTCCCACAGCAGCCTGCCAGAGGCCCCTTGAAGCCCAGGCACAGAAGCCAAATTAGTGCAGTTACTATGAGAGAATCTCCAGGGCCTACCGTGTTGATTTTTAACAACTGAACATTGCATGAGAAAGCAACCCCTGCCTCTAAAGTAAATCTTTTTTTTCAGGTATTTATTTCTGGATGTGTGTTGTTTTACAATAGTAATACGTAACACGTAACAAAAGAGTTAATTTACGGCACTCAATGTCCACTAACTCTGAGGTCTCTGAAAAAAAGATTAGACAAATCCCTGGAGGGCAATTTCTCCCGTTAATTCAAAAGTCCATATCTCACCTTCCTTCCCTAAAGAGAAATCAAGTTGCGGTGGGTGGGGGGAGGGAAGGTAGACCAACCTCAGCAGAACTATTCCGACGGGTGGATAAAGGGACTCCTCCACCTTCTGGGGCAGCAGAACTCTGAAAACCAGTTCCTCGAGGCCAATAATACTGCAGAAATTTGGCTTCTGTGCCTGGGCTTCAAGGGGCCTCTGGCAGGCTGCTGTGGGAAACTGCTGAGGGGGACAGATGGCAGGCCGTGGCCGGGCACCCCCAGGAGCTATGTGGAGGGGCTTTAGGGAGGGGCTTGGGACAGCTGCCAACCTAGCAGTTCAAAAGCAAGAAATTGCAAGTCGATAAATAGGTACCACTTCGGTGGGAACGTAACAGCGTTCCGTGCACCTTGGTGTTTAGTCATGCCGGCCACATGACCACGGAAACATCTTTGGACAGCGCTGGCTCTTCGGCTTTGAAACGGAGATGAGCACCGCAACCCTAGAGTCGGATTCGACTGGCTTTCGAGCAAGGGAACCTTTACCTTTACTTTACCTTGGGACAGCTGTGCTGTCATGTTGATGTTGCGTCTGGCTGAAAACCCAGTTGGGAAGCGAGCCTGCCCAGAGACACTCTGAAAACTCACTCATAGGACCCTCAAGTCTCCAGATGCGCTTAACTCACGGCTGATCCAAATGTGATGGTTACGTGTCTTTCCCTCCCCACAAGTCTCACAGAAGTCTGAAATGTGTTGGATGCATTTATAATCCTGAAAGATCATGGGTACCAAGTGCTTCTCTTCTGCCTCTCCCAGAATTCAGTAAAAAATGTTTAAAAATATGTTGAGTGTACGCAGGGTGAGGTTTCACAACCCTGGGAAGGGGTTGTGTGAAGCAGGGAATGAGCAGGCACTCACCCTTCCTTTCTCCTTTGTCTCCGGAACAGGCAGTGAAGAGATGCTGTTGAGCCAACATCTTTTCAGAGGTGTGGAAATGGCTGCCGTACCTCCAGTCCAGGTAAGAGAGGTGAGTGTTACGGGATTCTGGGACCCCCGGACTGTTTCCCTGGGACCCTCCCGTTCCCCTTTCGTTTTTTTCTTGGTTGGATGGAGACTGGCGAGGGAGTGACTGAATCCATAGAGAGAGACCACAGTTCTCAAAGAAAACCAGTTAATTACAATATGAGCTTCTTAAGGACAGAAAGCACTTTAGCACTTAAATCTTTTAGGGTGGAAACATAACATTTCCACATTCAACACAGAATACTTGAATACATAGTGCACTAGTGTGAAATACGGAGTGCCCCGGTTTAGTCAACAAGAGCTCCCAGAGAGCTGATTGGAGACCAGCCCAGAGCAAAGAAGTCTTCACCAGTTTAGACCCTCAGGACCCAAAGGTTCAGCCCCTATGGAGTAACATACTCTTAGCAGAAGAATATCAAAATAAAAAGGACAGTATTCACCTTGAATTCATACCCAGGTTAGCCTAGACCGTCAAAGATGTTATGTCTGAACAGGGCTGGCCCAAGGGTTTTCTGAACCCGAGGCGAGGCTACATTCTGGCGCCCCCCCTCTTGCACCTCCCCCAAGAGCTCCAGAAGCACCAGGTCGGGCGCTTAGATGGGTGGCAGCAGTGGAGAGAGTGCCCGATGGCTGCCATGCCGCCCGCCTCTCCCCCCCCAAGCTCCAGAAGCGCTGGTCGGGCGCATAGACAAGGGAGGCTGTGGCGGCGGCGGGGAGAGTCCGCGCTGGCCACCATGCCACCCTGCCTCTCCCCCCTCCCCAGAGCTTCAGAAGTGCCCGGCTGGGTGCTTAGACGGGGGAGGCCGTGGCAGCAGCAGGGAGAGTCCCCGCTGGCCGCCATGCCACCCAGCCACTCCCCCCCAGAGCTCCAGAAGCGCCCGGCCGGGCACTTAGATGGGGGAGACCGTGGCGGCGGCGGGGAGAGTCCCCGCTGGCCGCCATGCCACCCCCACTCTCCCCCTTATTGGAAGCACAGACACCTGCTTCAGGAAGTATGTTGTAGGTCAAAAGCTACAAACCTTCTCATCAGGAGTCTTTGAGAGAGTATGAGGGTAAAATGGTAGACCGAGAGAAATGTGAACTATTCTTTTTAGGAGCAGAGTGCCTTGTCAGGCTAGAGAGAGGCTTGAGAGATGACAGGAGCTAAACCTGCAAAGAGGCCTCAGCTAATCCAGGCTGTTATTCAGAAATGCCCCAGGCTCACTTATTCTTCTGCCACAATGAGATGAGCAGGGGGGACAGCCCGGGTCCCTCTTCCTTTCTCAAGGGAGCTTTTGCTCCTGCAGTTTCTACTGAGGTGTCCGGGTGAGCGATCCCCTGAACGCTGTTCCCTTTACCCAACCCAAGCCTGACATCCTGCACCTTCCCAGACTACTCCCTCCCAGGGTGCCATCTCTGCCTGGCCTGATCTCTGAGGAGGGAATCTGCTTTTCCTTTCAGGGTCCCTTTTCCTTCGAGGAGGTGTCCATCGATTTCACCGAGGCAGAATGGGCCCTGCTGGATCCGGGACAAAGAGCTCTGTACAGGGAAGTCATGCTGGAGAACTACGAGAACGTGGCCTTCCTGGGTAAGGATCTTTCATATGTGCCAAGGTGCAAATTGCTGCTATTGTGAGGAGACAAGTGTGGACAATCACGACTTAGTCAGAGGACAAATGTAAAAAAAACAGTCGTGAGGGTCTGACCCACAGATCAAGCAGTCGACAAGACTTGCAAAGAAAATGCTTTCTGCATATTATGATCAACAGGCACTACAACGCAATAAACAGATTCCTTCAAATCAGAAGGAAATCCTAGTGTGAAAAAACATCATCAACGTTGTCTCCGGATTATATAACAACGTTTCAAAATTGGATCTTCCTCAGGAAATATTCTGTAGTGCACAAAAATATAATTCTTTAGAATCCATACAAAGTGAAAAATGAAAAACAGTATAAAATCCAAGCACAGTCTTACTTACAGAGTAGCACAAAAGTTGTCTTGCTCATAAAGTGCTTTACAAAAATCAGGAAAGATCTGCAATATAATAATATTCCTCTTCTTATGAAAAAATACAAAATATTTTTAAAATGGACCCATGTATAATAGTAACTTACAATACCTTTAGGTAGGACGCTGATCTCAACAAGTATTGAGGCTCAAATATGCTGCTACACGTCTGATGGATCCCAGGCGTCTCCCTCTGGTGATTCCTGGCAGAGCGCAATTAAAGGGACCTTGCAAATTGCTGATGGGTGCTAAGAGGCAGGAGGCTTAAAGAAACATCACATAGTGGTTTACAAAAAACAATGAAAGGTCCATTTATGCATTTAGTCCGTTTGGAGATACACTGTTCAACCGGTGAATCCAAAACATCTCTCTCTGTAAAAGGCGTTGTCTCAAGTCAGTCCTTTCTCCAGGAATTCTTTGCACAATTTCTAATACGATACCTTGAAAGCTATCATAACTGTGATTAAACTGCTTAGAATGAATTATCGACGGGGTATCTAAAGTTCTGAGCCTTCAATTTGGATTTGCGTTCTGTAATTCTTATTCTCATAAGTCTAGAAGTGGAGCCAATGTAAATCTTTTGACAGGGACGTTTTAATAAATATATGACCCAGCTTGTATTGCATGAACTATAATGCTTTAATTTCACTTTAAACCCAGGCAAGACTACTTTATTCGTCTGCCAAACTTGTTTGCAACAGCTGCAGTGAAGACATTTGAAATGTCCTATTTTTTGTGTATTCTCAATAGTTGTTTTTTGATGATTAGTATATTCTAAAAATCCTTAAGGTTTTTAGTTCTCGATGTCCAATTTGTGGTCTCTCAGGGCAGCCAGGTATATCACTGAGCACATGCCAGCATTTCAGTACTATATTTTTAATTCTGGGTGCTAAAGAGTTATATTCTGTGGCCCAGAAAATATTGTTTTTGGTTTTTGTTGTAGTAGTCTTCTTGTTGGATTTCAGTTAAGTTTTCCCTGTTTGTTTCATTTGCCCTTAAAGCTTCACCATGCACTGTACTCTCTGGATGACCCCTGTTCCTAAACTCTTGGCACATTTTCCTGCTTTCTTTTCTGTACTCTTCCTCCTTAGTAGAGTTCCTTTTAGCTCTAATCAATTGACTGAATGGTAGACCATATTTTATATGGGACACACGATGGGATTTATAATGTAAATAGCTATTTTTATCGGTGTCCTTTTTGTAACTTTCAGTAGCTAAGTAATTCTCAGTATCTTTGTAGACTGTGGTATCTAGAAATGGTATTTCCTGTATATTGTAATTGGCAGTGGAGTTTAAAGATGGAATGAAGATTGTTAAGCCATAACACAAAATTATCAATATTATAAAAATCATTTTGATACAGGAAAAAGACATCATCAATAACACGGAAATATAATTTCATAATTTCATAGAAAGGATTGATCAAATATATGCGTCCTTCCAAAGGAATCCATGAAAAGGTTAGCAACGGGAGGCACAGCAGTACCACTCCCCATTGCTACACCACCGACCTGGACAAGAAAGTGGCTTTCCCATAAGAAGTAATTCTTTTCAAAAATGACATCAACTGTGTCCATAAGAAAATGGGTGGGAGGATTTCTATTATCCTTTTTGTCTAATGTATACTCATTAATGCTCCTCGCTTCGCCTAAGGGAATATTAGTATAAAGAGAAGTCACATCTAGTGTTAGAAGGCAAGTCTGGTCTGTTACTACTCAACTTTATTGATGAAATCTGTTGTTTCTTTCAAGTAGGCTTTACCTTCTTGAACAAAACATTGGAAAAAGGAGTCCAAATACTTAGACAGGGTTTCTAACAATGAATGACTGCCAGAAATTATTGGAGGTCCTTTAGGTGGTTGTTCTGGCTTATGGAGTTTTGGAAGGATATAAAATCTAGGGATTCTAGGTGTGTCATTAATAAGAAACTCATCAAGAGCACTGTCTATATAACCTAAAGTAAAAGCTTAATCAACCATGATTTTAATTAGGTTGAGAATACGTTCTGTATGATCATGACCCAGTTTGGCCTAATAACGTTGGTCTTGCAATTGACTTACAGCTTCATTGGCATAGTCTTGGTAGTTTAGAATCACAGTAGCATCCCCTTTATCGGCTTCTTTGATTATTATATTGGGGTCATTGGCAAGAATATATATTTTTGATAGTTCTTCTTTACTGAAATTGTAATCAGGGTCTCTACTACTTCTCTCCAATTTAGCTATATCTCTATTTATCAGATTTTCAAAAGTAGTTATAGCTGGGTCAGTTATATTTGGAGTAAATGTGGATTTTCTCTGAAAAACCTGAATAGGTTCCTGTCTGTTAGGACTGCCCCAAAATTTTTTAGTTTCAATAATCTAATAAGTGTGTATATGTCTATTTTGGTTTGAATGGCATGATATTGTGGTGTTGGGACAAAACCAAGTCCGATGTTCTCCTCATTAGTAATCTCTCTAGAGGACAAATTAACGACTAATTCCTCTTCTGAGTTCTTAAATTGCTGTGCTGTTTTTAAAAATCATCCTTATTCATCTTATTTTCTCAAATTATACAACATCCCTTCGTCTCCAGATGTGCTAATATCATCCTCAGCGGTCTCGCCTTCTGAAGTATCAGCCTATGTGTATTTCTTACTTTTCCTAAAATTTTCCTTCCTGGATAACCGTTTATAAACTCTGTCCTTGGAATAATCTCTGGTGTCATGTTCAAATTTTTTAATTTTAGTTTCCCTAGATTTTCCCCCTCAAATTATTTATGTTCTTCTTGTAGCTTTTAAAGCTTATCTTCAAAAATATCACTTGTGACAGTCTCTTTAATTTTCTCTTCTAAGACCTCAATTTCCGTTTGTATTTTGGTTGTTTCAATATCTGCCTGATCAATTATTAATAGCTTTAAGTCATAAGAGCATTTATTTAAAATTTCTGCCCATTTTCTCTTGAATTCCTGATTGTCACAAAAGAAGGCCGGTCCCTTTTGTAATCTTAAGCCTCTAGGTATTTTATCTGTATTGCAGTATTCTAGCAGTAATGCTGCATGAAGCGTACATTTTGTTTTCTTTTTCATTTCATTCGAAGGAATCCGTTGATTGTGTTGTAGTGCTTGTTGACCATAATAATACAGAAAGTGTCTTCTTTGCAAGTCTTGTTGACTGCTTGATCTGTGGGCCAGACTCTCCACGACTGTTTTCTTTACATTTGTTCTCTGCTCTTGTGAGGAGGCATGAATCAAAACTGTGAATAGCTATTCACAGTTTTGAGGCCTGTCCCACTACATGCTGGGGGAGGGGCCGAGGCTCCCTGGCAGAGCGTCTGCTTGGCATGTAGAAGGTCCCCGGTTCGATCCCCAGCATTTCCAGTAAAAAGGATCAAGTAGGAGGCTTCTGCCTGAGACTGTGGAGAGCTACTGCCGGACTGAGTAGGCAACACTGACTTCAATGGACCAAGAGTCTGATTCAGTAGAAGGCAGGTTCGTGTGTTCCTGGGTGTGTTCTTGCCCAGGGGCAGCAAAGGCCAGTGTTGTGGCCGTCATCACCCAAGCCAGAGAAGGTGTTCTGGCCTGAGGCAAAGGGAGGGATGAGAGGCCCTCAGAAAGTCAGTAGCAGAAAAACAAGGAAAGCAGTCTGTTATGTCTAATACGTGCAGTACTTGGTATTCGATGGCACCTCTTGTTGCAGCGTAAGTATTCCATCTGTAGTTACTTTACAGAAACCTATTCATCATGATACCGCAAGAAAATATCAAGACATATCAAAGTGGCATGAGCCTGGCTTCCCTCTTGTCTATATGTGTATTATACCTTCTACCTCCTAGGGTCAGGTGGTCCTAATGACCCAATCAGGGGTCCTCCTTGATGGAATCTTCCGGAGGCTGTCAGCACCCTTCTAATCCCCCCTCCCTCCTGGCTACGCAACTGGATACGGGTTCTCATGAGTAACCAATGGCCTTGAAAAATATAATGATGATAGCTGCATGGAAACTCGAACCACAAACGCCTGAAAGTCAGTCCAGGCCACTTAATAGTCACGTAAACCCTTGGGGGAACCAGGGTGCCTTGCCTCACAGATCAACTCCCCTTATATTGGTTGGGATTGTGGGTTTTGATTTGGACCACCGTTTCATGCTTCCAGAAGTGTTTTTATTCTTGAATTTCTTTCCTTCCCCATAAAAGAATGATCACTCTCTCTTTCTCTCTGTCTGTCTGTAAACTAAGGCAGGAGTATAAGAGAGACTACAGTGGAGATGGGCCATGGCCTTGCATTTAAAGAAGGGCTGAGGATTTCCACAAGAGGATCCCAAGAACATATTTCCTTCCCAAATGAGCTGGCTGAGAGTGAGTATCCTCCATGGTTATGTCAAGGGAAAAGGGCAAGGGAGTGCCATGGGGGATTTCTGATTCACTTCTGAGTGACGTTTCGTACAATCATACAGCCCACGGTGGAAGGAGGGAGGGATTGAAATCTGGAGGCTCAGAAGGTCCTTGTGGACAAGAGCTCAGCTGTGGCACTTGAGGGACTGAGCCTAATAACTGCCTGGAGTTGGACCACTATTTACAGATTAATAGTTGGCAGCAGATGTGGAGGAACTAACCATAGGGAATGTTTAGGTTTAGATTTAGTTGATTGGCTTAGGAATTAGTGATAAATAGATTGAATTGTTAATTTCCAATTAACTATGGCCTGAATGTATTGATTATTAACTCCCCTGTAATTCGATGAATTTGTTCGTTAATTGAATTGGTAGTTAAGGTACTGATAAAATTAGTAAGAGGACATCCAGTTGTGGACCTAAATTTGCCACGAGAAAAGGGAGGGGGGTAGGTTAGTTAGGCAAGTAGAAGCTACTGGATTAATTGGGAGGGCACGTAAATTGGCGGGTTTTTTGTTCCCCCGAAGGGGAGTTTTTTATTTGCTTTTCTATAAAACTACAACAGAAAAAAGGGGGGGGTTCTACAATCTAAGGAGAAAGTAAAGAAACCTACCTAAAAACCCAAGAGTGGAGGTTATATAATGCTCATAAGATAGTTGTTACTCTTGCTCAGTTGCTTTAAAACATGACGAGTGCACGCTAATCATCCCTCGTGTTGACGACATCAGCTTATCAAACTAAGCATAGAGCATTTCCAGAGCTAACACACACACATGCCTAGACCTTAAGACTGATTGGCTTCTACACTTTACTCCCCCCCCCCCCAGGCAAGTTATTTAAGACCGGTGTTCCCTCAGCAAGAACTCTACAACAATTTATCTTTTTCCGTCTTCAATATATCTTCTTTCTTCTTATAAATCCAGATCTGTCCATTTGTGATATAAACCAAGTCCCTTTTTCCCGGGACATCTTCGCTTCCTTGGACATCTTGAATAATAAGAGCTCTTCCTTTTGTTGCATAGAAAGCACGCTCATTGGAGAATCCAGCCTTTCTCTTGGCAAGCAGATCTTGTAGAGTTAAAGTAATAAAACCTTTACTCCATAAAGAAACTGCTTTTCGATCCACTTGCCAGTCCAACCGCATGAGAGCTAAACTTCAGAGTCTCCTTGCCATCCATATTTCTCTACGATCAACTCCACATCAAACACTGCCCCTTTAAAAGTATAGCTGCTTTTGATCCAGATCCCGGTCGCTGCTCCACTTTGGCCACCAGAGGGCCCGGTTTGCTTAAAGACAGAGTCTCTGGTTGGGTCACATGACCTCGCTCTCCGTTATTCTCCTTCCTGAAGAAGACACTGGTCCTGCCTCCCTCTTCATCTCTCATCGCCATCTTTCGGGGGATGCTTACATTAGCCGAGAATGACTGCCAAAGTCTTTAAGGTCTGTTTATACATTCAGTTTTCTTTCGGAAATACTCTCTGCTATAGTCCATCGCCACAATTTGGTCAGTCCCTCCAATCATGCTTCGGCATTTGCTTACGTGTCGGGAGAAAGGGCGTCCCTTCCCCCCCTCCGCTTGTATTAGAGGGACTTCACATCTGGGCTTTAGTGTCATTTCAACGAAAACTCACTCATCAGTGCACGAGTCGATCCGACAGGTCCTGAAACGGCCCCTGGGATCCCGCCAAGCAGAGAAAAACCGCTGAACCTCCAAGTGCTTGTTCCGGCCAGGAGCTCTGGTACCGTACGGTCGCATATCAGTAGGATCGTCGGGGCAAAGGAGTGCCTCCATTCCCCAGCATTGTGCTGGCAAAGAGGCCACCCCTCAAAGCCCCATGGCTAGGAACCTTTTCCCAAAGGTCCCAGGGGGGAGCGAACCATTGCCTCCCCCTCCAAACTGCCAGCGTGCAGATCATGCCCCCAGATCAACCGGGAGGCATGTTTGCTCTCGAGTCGCCATAGACTGGAAGCTCCAGAGGGCACGTAAATTGAGGGGATAAGTTACATGTGGAGCTATTGGCAGACAGCATTTGCTGTTGAAAAATTAATCTGGGTTGATTCAAGTTAGTTGGTCTGAAGCCCGTGGCAGACTACAGCTGGCAAAGATCAGCAGATGAAGAATGACCAGGTTAGCGATACCAGTGCTCCTGGGGAGGGGAAAGTATAGCGATGGGTCCAGGCATGGAGTTAAGGGAAGGGGACAGAGAAGCAGAGTAACTTGGCCCCCTTCCAGCCTGTGTCCCATTCCAAAGGTAGTATGCAGTGGGGCGAGGAGGAGTGACCTCCCCCCTCTGACATTGGCGCTGTGTAACGCCAGGTATATCAGTAATAAGACCACACTCCTTCAGGACTTTCTGCAAGAGCAGAATGTAGACCTGGCATGCGTGACCGAGACCTGGGTGCGAGAAGGAGAGACAGTAGCTCTCTCTCAGCTGGCTCCTCTTGCGTTCTCGGTCCTTCACCAATCACGGACTAGAGGGCGCTTGCACCACTTGGGAACAGTGACCATAATGTCATTGAGTTTAACATTTGTACAGATAGGGAGTTGCCTAAAAAGACTGACGCAACCACTTTTAACTTTAAAAGGGGTAACTTCTCTGGTATGAGGGGACATGTGAGGAAGAAATTGAAAGGAAGAGTGGAGAAGGTCAAAACCATTGGGGAAGCTTGGAGACTATTTAAAAAGACAATCCTAGAAGCTCAGAAAAAATATATACCGCAGGTTAGGAAAGGCACAAATAGGTATAGAAAAAAGCCTGCATGGTTAACAAATAAAGTAATGGAAGCTGTAAAAGGTAAGAAGGATTCCTTGAAGCGGTGGAAAGCTAGTCTTAGTGAGGTTGATAAAAGGGAACATAGACTATGGCAAATAAAATGCAAGTCTGTGATCAGGCAAGCAAAAAGGGAATATGAGGAGCATATCGCAAAAAACATAAAGACCAACAATAAAACTTTCTTCAAATACATTAGAAGTAGGAAGCCAGCCAGGGAGGCAGTGGGGCCCTTGGATGACCAAGGGGTAAAAGGAGTAGTGAAGGATGATAGGGAAATGGCTGAGAAGCTGAATGCATTTTTTGCCTCTGTCTTCACTGTGGAAGAGGAGAAGTGCTTGCCCACTCCAGAAGCACCGATTTCGGGAGGGGGTTTGAAAGACCTGAATGAGATTGCGGTAACAAGAGAGGAAGTCCTCCGACTGATGGACAATTTAAAAACTAATAAATCACCAGGCCCGGATGGCATTCATCCGAGAGTTCTGAAAGAACTCAAATGTGAACTTGTGGATCTCCTGACAAAAATATGTAATCTTTCTTTAAAATCTGCCTCCATTCCTGAGGACTGGAAGGTAGCAAATGTCACTCCCATCTTTAAAAAGGGCTCCAGGGGAGATCCGGGAAATTACAGGCCAGTCAGTCTGACATCGATACCGGGTAAGTTGGTGGAAACTGTTATTAAGGAAAGAATTAGTAGGCACATTGATGAACAAAAACTATTGAGGCAGACTCAGCATGGGTTCTGTAAGGGAAGATCTTGTCTCACTAACCTGTTAGTGTTTTTGGAGGGAGTGAACAAACATGTGGACAAGGGGGACCCAATAGATATTATTTACCTTTACTTCCGGAAAGCTTTTGATACAGTTCCTCATCAAAGGCTCCTAAGTAAGCTCGATAGTCATGGGATAAAAGGACAAGTCCTCTTGTGGATCAAAAACTGGCTTATAAATAGGAAACAGAGAGTGAGTATAAATGGGAAACTTTCTCAGTGCAGGGTGGTAAGCAGTGGGGTACCACAGGGATCAGTACTCGGTCCGATGCTTTTTAACTTGTTTATTAACGATTTGGTATTGGGAGTAAGCAGTGATGTGGCTAAATTTGCAGATGACACAAAGTTGTTCAGGGTGGTGAAAACCAGGGAGGATTGTGAGGCACTCCAAAGGGATCTGTTGAGGATGGGTGAGTGGGCGTCAACGTGGCAAATGGGGTTCAATGTGGCCAAGTGCAAAGTGATGCACAATGGAGCCAGAAATCCTAACTATAAATACACGTTGATGGGGTCTGATCTGGCAGAGACGGACCAAGAGAGAGATCTTGGAGTCGTAGTGGATAACTCGCTGAAAATGTCTACACAATGTGTAGCTGCAATAAAGAAGGCCAACACTATGTTGGGGATTATTAGGAAGGGAATTGATAACAAATCAGCCAGTATCATCATGCCCCTGTATAAATCATTGGTGCGACCTCATTTGGAATACTGTGTACAGTTCTGGTCACCACATCTCAAAAAGGATATTATAGCATTGGAAAAAGTGCAGAGAAGGGCAACTAGAATGATAAAAGGGTTGGAACACCTTCCCTATGAAGAAAGGTTAAAATGCTTGGGGCTCTTTAGCTTGGAGAAACGACGGCTGAGAGGTGACATGATCGAGGTTTATAAGATTATGAATGGGATTGAGCAGGTTGAGAAAGAAGTACTTTTCTCCCTTTCTCACAATACAAGAACTCGTGGGCACTCTATGAAATTGCTGAGCAGTCGGGTTAGAACAGATAAAAGGAAATACTTCTTCACCCAAAGAGTGATTAACATATGGAATTCACTGCCACAGGAGGTCGTGGCAGCTGCAAGCATGGACAGTTTCAAGAGGGAATTAGATAAACATATGGAGCAGAAGTCCCTCAGTGGCTATTAGCCACAGGGTTTAGATGGGAACTCTCAGTCTGGGGCAGGTGATGCACTCTATTCTTGGTGCTGGAGGGGGCAGCAGTGGGAGGGCTTCTAGTGCCCTGGCCCCACTGCTGGACCTCCTGATGGCACCTGGTATATTTTGGCCGCTGTGTGACAGAGTGTTGGACTAGATGGACCATTGGCCTGATTCAACATTGGCTTCTCTTATGTTCTTATGAGGGGAGTGGTGCTATTCATTCGGGAGGCTTACTCCTTCAGGGCGCTCCCGCCACCGATGATCACAGGCATAGAGTGTGTCGGCCTAGTGTGGGAAGCCGGGGAGAGTTTGGTGATTTGGCTGGTGTACCGACCACCCAGTGCACCAGCCAATAGCTTGCCATCCCTGGTGGAGGCCGTATGAAGCTTGGCATTGGAACACCCTAGACTTACAGTCTTGGGTGATTTCAATGTCCATGCTGATGATGTGGCCTCCACTCAGGCAGAGGACCTAGTGTCATCCATGGCAGCACTGGGACTCTCTCAACTTATAAGAACTCCCACTCACCGGGCCGGGCACATGCTTGATTTGATCTTCATGGTGAGGGTTACAGTGGATGGGATTATTGCTTTGGCAGTACCATGGTCTGCCGTGAAGGCCTGTCTGAATGTACCACCCCAACCCTGTTTGGGTGGCAATCTATTTTAGCTCGCTCGAGGAGTCAAATGCGGTTTCGGATGGCCCTTGAGGATCCAGTGCTCCCTGGTGGTTCGTTAGATGAGCTGGTAGAGGACTGGTATAGCTGACTCTCGACAGCCATTGATAAGATTGCTCTCCAGTGCCCTCTGCACCCTTGAGTTTCAGCTGATGAAGCGGAGGCTAAGACGGCGCACTCGCAACGAAACCACAAGAACGTCTTACAGGACGTATATGAGATCCTATGAGATGGCAATCAAAGCCGCTAAGAGACAATACTATATGGCCACGATTGCATCTGCAAGCTCACGCCCAGCCGAATTATTTAAAACAATTCGATCGATTACTACTTTGCCAAATGGCAAACCAAATGCTGAGGAATTGGACATTGGCTGTGAGGCTTTTGCGAGCCGTTTTGCAGACAAATTCTTGTTACTCCGCTGTGACCTCCCCGCCACAGTTGATACAGTAAGTGAACTCGAGGCTCCGTGCACGTCTTCTGGTCTGGTTATGGATTATTTCAGCCTGCTCAGTCTAGAGGAGGTTGACAAGGTGATTCTAACTGCGCCCGACCACTTGCTCCCTTGATCCATGCCCTTCGTGGCTAATTAAAGCTGGCCACAAGGGGTCTCGAGGGGCCCTGCGGGAGACTGTCAACAAGTCCCTTTCGGAGGGTCGGTTCTCTGGGGCTCTTAAGGAGGCAGTGGTATGCCCTCTCCTGAAAAAGCCATCTTGGACCCAGCCGAATTGGCGAACTACAGACCAGTCTCCAACTTGCCCTGTTTGGGCAAGATAATAGAGAGGGCTGTGGCTCCACAGCTGCAGAGGTTCTTGGATGGCACTTCCATTTTAGATCCCTTCCAATCCAGCTTTCACCCGAGTCATGGGACAGAGACAGCACTGGTCGCCCTTATGAACGACCTCCGGAGGCATCTGGATTGAGGCGGCCTGGCGGTGTTGCTGTTGTTAGACTTGTTGGCAGCGTTTGACACAGTCGACCATCAGCTACTAGTCCACCGCCTCGCTGACATTGGGGTCCAGGGGCTGGCCTTGCTGTGGCTTGCCTCCTTTCTCCAAACTTGGGGACAGAGGGTGGTGCTGGGGGATCAACTATCCCAGAGGCATCACTGGAGTGTGGAGTGCCTCAAGGGGCAGTGTTGTCCCCAATGCTCTTCAACATCTACCTGCGCCCCCTTGCCCAGAGGCACGGGCTGGGTTATCACCAGCACGCGGATGACACCCAGATCTATCTGTTGTTGGGTGGTCAGTCTGACTCCAAACTGGAAGATCTAGATGGGGCATTACAAGATGTGGCTGGTTGGCTTAGGCTTAGCTGGCTGAAATTGAATCCGCTCCTCTGCCTGAGTTGGGGTGGTCTGAGGGAAGGGATCCCACTCCTGACCTTTGATGGGGTACCTCTGGTCCCAGCGTCGGAGGTTAGGAATCTGAGAGTGCTCCTCGATGCCTCCTTAACAATGGAGGCCTAGGTAGCAGCCACTGCCAAGTCAGCCTTTAACCACCTCCGGCTTATTAGGCAGTTGGTTCCCTTCCTTGAACGCAATGACTTGGCAATAGTGATCCACACAATAGCAATCGACCTTGAGATTGAACTGCTGTAATGCTGTCTACATGGGGCTGCCCTTGTCTCAAATCCGGAAGCTGCAGCTGGTGCAAAATGCTGCAACCAGGGTGTTGATGGAACTCCCAATTTGGGAGCACATCCAGCCTGTTCTCAAAGAACTGCACTGGCTGTCGATAGCATACCGAATTCGTTTCAAGGTGCTGGTTCTTACCTTTACCCTTTATGACCAGGGACCTACATACCTGAGGGACCGCCTTTCCCCATATGTCCTCCAGAGAGCACTGCGTTCAGGGGTCCAGAATCTATTGGCCCTCCCGAGTCTTAAGGAGGCCAGGCTAGGGACTACCAGGGCACAGGCTTTCTCAGTGGCAGCTCCATCCTGGTGGAATGAGCTCCCAGAGGAGATCAGGGCCCTGCGGGACCTCGTACAGTTCCACAGGAACTGTAAAACAGAGCTCTTCACCTGGCTTTTAGAGTCGCTGCCACCATTAACAACTAGGATAGAAGCCCCCTGCCCTGGAAGGTACCCTAACAGCCTGTACCAGCAGCTGGAAAGATACTGAAGACATCTATAGAAGACCTGTGAGCTGGCCATGGGAAGAGAGACAGCTGATGAAAGCCATCATGAATGTTGTTGTTCTACTCTAGCACTTTAGGGAATTTATAATTGTTTTAATACTGTTTTAAATATCTTACCAAACGTTTTGCTGATTTTACGTAAGCCGCCCTAGGCTGGGAGGGCGGGGTATAAATCTGATTAAATAAATAAATACTAGATATTCTGTGGAAAGGTTGGAGGGGTGGTTAAGATCAGCCAAACTGGACGAGGCCAAAGGGCTGTCATCAATCCTTTTGTACTGCAGTCAGATAGGTCACTTTGGATCTTACCAGCCCTCCCAGGTGCTAACAGGATGTCTCTCCTTATTCCAACAGAGGATGATCAGAGGAATGAAGTGGGTAAGGAAGTTCATCAGCAAATGCCAGATAAAGTTAAAAATAAAGACTGGAAAGAAAATGTCAAAAATCAAGGAGGACTGATGAGAAAGAAAGGCAGTCATATGGTTGAGAAGAGAGAGGAAGACAACGTAATGTACATATTCCCAAGCACAGGATAATGAAGGCAAGTAAATCAATTCAGTGTGAAAAGTACCTCAGAAACAGATCACAGCTCTTTGGACACCAAAGATTACATAGAGAGTGAGAAACCTTTTGAATGCTCAGAGTGTGGAAAGAAATTCACTCAGAGTACCCATCTCCAACAGCATCAAAGAACCCACACAGGGGAGAAACCTTTTGAATGCTCAGTGTGTGAAAAGAGATTCAGTCGGAATATCAGTCTTCAGTGTCATCAAAGTACCCACACAGGGGAGAAGCCTTTTGAATGCTCAGAGTGTGGAAAGAGATTCTGTGAGAGTGGCATTTTTCAGCAGAATCAAAGAACCCACACAGGGGAGAAACCTTTTCAATGCTCAGAGTGTAAAAAGAGATTCAGTCAGAGTCATCATCTTCAACAGCATCAGAGAACCCATACAGGGCAGAAACCTTTTGAATGCTCAGTGTGTGGAAAGAGATTCAGTCATAGTAGCACTCTCCAACAGCATCAAAGAACCCACACAGGGGAAAAACCTTTTGAATGCTTAGAGTGTGGAAAGAGATTCAGTCAGAATAGAAGTCTTCAGTGTCATCAAAGTACCCACACAGGGGAGAAACCTTTTGAATGCTCAGAGTGTGGAAAGAGATTCAGTCACAGTGGCAATCTTCAACGCCATCAGAGAACCCACACAGGGGAGAAACCTTTTGAATGCTCAGAGTGTGGAAAGAGATTCAGTTGGAGTGATAGTCTTCAAAAGCATCAGAGAACCCACACAGGTGAGAGACCTTTTGAATGCTCAGAGTGCAGAAAGACATTCAGTAAGAGTGGCACTCTTCAACAGCATCAGAGAACCCACACAGGGGAGAAACCTTTTGAATGCTCAGAGTGTGGAAAGAGATTCAGTCACAGTGGCAATCTTCAACGGCATCAAAGAACGCACACAGGGGAGAAACCTTTTGAATGCTCAGAGTGCAGAAAGAGATTCAGTGTGAGTAGCAGTCTTCAACTGCATCAGAGAACCCACACGGGGGAGAAACCTTTTGAATGCTCAGAGTGTGGAAAGAGATTCAGTCACAGTGGCGGTCTTCAACAGCATCAAAGAACGCACACAGGGGAGAAACCTTTTGAATGCTCAGAGTGTGGAAAGAGATTCAGTTGGAGTGATAGTCTTCAAAAGCATCAGAGAACCCACACAGGGGAGAGACCTTTTGAATGCTCAGAGTGCAGAAAGAGATTCAGTAAGAGTGGCACTCTTCAACGGCATCAGAGAACCCACACAGGGGAGAAACCTTTTGAATGCTCAGAGTGTGGAAAGAGATTCAGTAAGAGTGGCACTCTTCAACGCCATCAGAGAACCCACACAGGGGAGAAACCTTTTCAATGCTCAGAGTGTGGAAAGAGATTCAGTCACAGTGGCAATCTTCAACGGCATCAAAGAACGCACACAGGGGAGAAACCTTTTGAATGCTCAGAGTGCAGAAAGAGATTCAGTGTGAGTAGCAGTCTTCAACTGCATCAGAGAACCCACACGGGTGAGAAACCTTTTGAATGCTCAGAGTGTGGAAAGAGATTCAGTCACAGTGGTGGTCTTCAACAGCATCAAAGAACGCACACAGGGGAGAAACCTTTTGAATGCTCAGAGTGTGGAAAGAGATTCAGTCAGAGTGCCAGTCTTCACAAACACCAAAGAACCCACACGGGGAGAAACCTGTTGAATGCTCAGAGTGTGGAAAGAGATTCAGTCATAGTAGCACTCTTCAGCAGCATCAAAGAACCCACACAGGGGAGAAACCTTTTGAATGCTCAGAGTGTGGAAAGAGATTCAGTCATAGTAGCACTCTTCAGCAGCATCAAAGAATCCACACAGGGGAGAGACCTTTTGAATGCTCAGAGTGTGGAAAGAGATTCAGTCATAGTAGCACTCTTCAGCAGCATCAAAGAATCCATACAGGGGAGAAACCTTTTGAATGCTCAGAGTGTGAAAAGAGATTCAGTCAGAGTCACCATCTTCAACGCCATCTAAGAACCCACATGTTAGCCAAATTGCCTTAATTTATTCATAAATGTGGGGAATTATGAATTATTAAATGGCAGTAGGCATTAATTAGAGGACCATAAGGCTTGTTTACAAGAGTTTGAATTCCCAGTCCCCAGAAATAGATACTGAGGCTAGAATACTAAATGGTGGCTTGCTGCTGACATTCAGCGCATCCTTTTTTTAAAGAATAATTTTAATTGTTTTAAGACAAAACCAAAACAGACAAACACACAAAGAAACACATGAGAGTAATAATAGTAACAATGTGTCTCTTAGACTACCTCATACCTATGTAACTAAATACCATTCTTTTTTCCATAATATATTTACAAGCCTACATTTAACACTACTTTTAAGTCTATTTTTGATCATTAATTAATATCTAAATATTCTACTATCTCAATACGTTAACATGTTTTCTACTAGTTACACATTTGTCTAAGCATTCCACAATATTCTTCTATAAAGTATATTTAAATACCATCTCTACAATGATCTATTATCAGCCTTACCTAAATCTCTAAACAATCTTATTCAAATATTCATTCATAGGTATTTTCTAGACCAATCTATTTTATACAATTTATTCTCTTATAACAAAACTATCTAAAAATTAATCTTCCCTTAAGTAATTTCAATGTGAACTGTAATTTTATAAATGTACTAGGAGCAAGGCCCGTTGCAACAACAATGCAAGTGGCTCTAGAAAGGTGGGGCGTCTTCCCCCCCGACCACCCCACTCTGTACCTGGTCCTCAGGCCCTGGGGGTGGGGAGGGGAGGGGAGGGGATGCCCCAGCAGTGGCTCCCTGCCCGGGCTGTCTCCAAGCACACAGAGGCCTGGGCCGGCGTCTCTGGCCCTCTCCAGAGACCCTGGTGTCGAAGGGCGAGTGCCCGGACCATCAGTGGCTCCCTGGATGGCTGCATCCAGCAAACTGCAGGGCGCCTCCACCGCGGCCAGCCCCTAATTCCATGGAGCGTCTATTTATGAGGTTCTGACCTTGCACGCAGGACCGTCTCCTCTGCTCTCAGCGCAGCCTGACCATTCCGCAGGGCTGCTCCCCTCAGTGGTGTCTCTGACTGGCGTGTGGCATCCCTGGGGCGGCAGTGGTATTGGCCGGTCCCCTCTCTCCTGGCTGTCTGACATCCCTCCCTCCATCCTCACAGCAGGCCACATGGAGGTGACGTCGGTGCTGGCAGAGGGAAGGCCAGAGCAAGGTAGGGCGGAGAGCTGTCATCTTGTATCCCTCCCCCCTCCGGCCAGGGCCCAGCTCTCCACCGGCCTCGCTCGATCGGCCGGGTGGGGGAGGGAGGTGCAAGGAGGTCGTGTCCAGAGTGTGGCGAGGAAGAAGGTGGTGGCGCAGCCCAGGCTGGGGCAGAGGGTGGCAGCAGGGCGCGGTAAGGGCAGCCCAGCCTGTCCTCCTGCCTCCCCGCTGCAATTGGGCACATAGGGACTAAAGACGTGGATGCCTTGCTGCCTCCGCCTGGCGGAGGATCCATCCTGTCTGGCGTCTCCCTGTAAACTGAGGGCGGGAGGCCGGACAGTGCTTCTGTCCTCCATGCACTCAGTCAACGGTGGCGGCAGGTTCTGAATGGTGGTTCAGGCCGCCCACTGATTTTGCCACGCATCGAGCTTCGCCACCCCAAAACAGCACCCAGCCAATGGCATGTGAGTAGTGTTGACTGGTAGCTGACGGGCCAAAGGCTGATGGAATGCATGGAATCTTGCCAGTCCAAATTGCTTTTATATAATAGGAGAGATAAGAACATATCCGCTAGCCTAATTTAACCAGTTAAACATAAGCTAAAGTTCTCTGGCTCAGCCTGTTTACAATTGACGTTCCCTTAGATGTTTTTGGAATAAGCTATAATTTTCTCTTAACCAGTTAAACATAACCTAGGGTTCTCTAAACCAGTCTTATATATCTTAATTTTTTCTTCTTTTTGTAATCAATTTTTATTAAAGTCTTAAGAACATAACAACCTAAGAGAAGCCAATGTTGAATCGGTCCAATAGCTCATTTTTCTAGAGAAGCCAATGTTGAATCAGGCCAGTGGCCCATCTAGTCCAACACTCTGTCACACAGCAGCCAAAATATACCAGGTGCCATCAGGAGGTCCAGCAGTGGGGCCAGGACACTAGAAGCCCTCCCACTGCTGCCTGCTCCAGCACCAAGAATAGAGTGCATCACCTGCCCCAGACTGAGAGTTCCCATCTATACCCTGTGGCTAATAGCCACTGATGGACTTCTGCTCCATATGTTTATCTAATTCCCTCTTGAAACTGTCCATGCTTGTAGCTGCCACCACCTCCTGTGGCAGTGAATTCCATATGTTAATCACTCTTTGGGTGAATTCCATATGTTAATCACTCTTTTATCTGTTCTAACCCGACTGCTCAGCAATTTCATGGAGTGCCCACGAGTTCTTGTATTGTGAGAAAGGGAGAAAAGGACTTCTTTCTCAACCTGCTCAATCCCATTCATCTCTCCTTATAAATATTTATCTTTTGGTTTCGCAAGATTCCATGCGCTCCCATTGGCTGTAAAACGCCCTCCCTCAGCCATTGGCCCATCAGCCGCCACTCAAGAGTACTTGCGTGCCATTGGCCGGATGCTGGGTCTGTTCCTCTTCCCCACCCACTCCCCCTGGCAGACAGCTCTCTCTCCTGAGGAAGACAGTTCTCTTGACTTCTGTGAGGGACTGTCCCCTCAGTGGCTGTTGGTAGACAGCCAAGCTTGGTTCTGTGAGTAAAAAAACAAAGGACTTTCAGCTTAACCCCCTCCCCGCCCATAACCCCCTCCCCAATGGCCACTTTCCTGTCAGAATAAATGGAAAAAGGCTCTTTCTCCTGCTTAGCTTCAGCATGGCTGGCTGGCTAACGAGGTGGGCCAGCGACCATAAGACCATTTTCTTCAACTCCCCGCTGTGCGGCTGACCTTCCCCTAGGGCTGCCAATCTCCAGGTGGGACCTGGAGATCTCCCACTGTTACAATTGACCTCCAGATGACAGAGATCAGTACCCCGGGATAAAATGGTTGGTTTGGAGGGTAGACTCTATGGCATTATACCCTGCTGAGTCCTTCCACCCCCCCCCCAAACGCTGCCCTCCACAGGATCCACCTGTCAGGTTCAAAAGCAAGTAGATCCAAGCATTCTTTGATTAAGAAGGGCTTTATTGGAATACAGTGCTAAAACCCACAGTGAAGGGTCATTGTCAGGAATGGCGGGACAAGCTGCTCAAGCAAAGTTATAGTGTGATGCAATATTACGACTAGCAAATGAAATGTAAGCGCGCGCGCGGAAGCTCCCGGCGGCAGAGTTACTTAATGGGCGGGAGACTACTCCCTCCTCCCTTCGTCTTCACAGAGCTGGAAAATTCCCAGAATCTAAAGAATAGCCCATAGCCTGCATTCAAGGCCACCGTGATAAGACGGAGTAGCGGAGAAGACGCTCCCACGTTACTGCTAGCATACCTACGCAAGCGCATTGCAGGGACGAGATAGGAAGCACAGAACAATGAACTCAGTGTAAAACATCAAACCGACATTACTGACACCCTGCCCTTCCCAAAATACCTCCCACCCACCACTCAGGAAGGGGAAAACGGGGCCGCCTGGTTTGGACGGGAACCGGGAGTGAAAGTCCTTGAGGAGTTCAGGTGCATCGATATCTATAACCTTCACCCATTCCCGATGTTGCGGCCCGAAGTGGACCCATTCGACCAAGTAATATAATTGGCCCCTCAGCAGCTTAGAGTCCAGGATGTCAGCCAGTTCATAATGTTCCTCTCCATCCACCATCAGCGGGGGGGGGGGGCCCACGGGGAGTTCTGGGTGCCACTTAGTCGGGGAAAACGCTGGTTTGAGAAGGCTGAAATGGAAAATTGGATGGATTGTTTTAAGTGCTTTAGGCAGATCCAGTTGCACAGTCACTTTATTGATACATCGGATAATCCTGAATGGACCGATAAACTTCCAAGCTAGTTTTCTTGATGCTTGGGGTAGTCGCAGGTTCTTAGTAGATAGGTACACATAGTTACCAGGCTGAAGGTCCCAACCCACCACCCTTTTTATCAGCTTGTTTCTTATACTGAGCTTTTGCTGCATTTAATGTTTCTGCAATCACGGGCCATGAATCACGAAAAGCCTTGCACCAGTCGGTGGCTCTCCCCCCGTTCCTTCTGGTTTCAAGAAGGGTAGAGGGGGCTATCATAGCCCAAGGCTGCTTTGAATGGAGACATTTTTGTAGAAGCATGCCAAGAGTTATTGTACGCAAATTCTGCCAAGGGCAGCAAATCGACCCAATTATCCTGCTGATAGTTGGTAAAACAACGTAAATATTGCTCCAGAGTTTGATTCACTCTTTCTGTTTGGCCATCAGTTTCTGGGTGGTAAGCACTGCTTAGAGCACGTTCTATGTCCATGAGGGCCATTAATTCAGTCCACAATTTTGAAACAAACTGAGCACCTCTGTCGGATATTATTTTGATTGGCAAAGTATGGAGCTGTACAATGTGTTGTAAAAAGGCTTTTGCCAAGACCTTGGCTGTTGGCAAACCAGGGAATGGTATAAAATGTGCTTGCTTAGTAAACATGTCAACCACCATCCAAATGACAGTGATATGCTTGCTAGGCGGGAGATCAGTGATAAAGTCCATAGAGATTACTTCCCAGGGGCGGCTTGGTGTGGGCAATGGCTGTAAGAGTCCTGGGGGTTTCCCCACTCTGGGTTTGCACCTGCTACAAGTTGGGGCAGGATTGTATGTACATTGACAAATCCTTTTTCATTCGGGGCCACCAGAAGTTGCGTTGCAATAGGTGTAAAGATTTCACATACCCAAAGTGTCCTGCTAGTTTTAGATCATGGGCTGACTGCAGTACCTGCTGTCGGGTGCTTTCAGGCACGAAAAGTTTATTTCCTTTGTACCAGCAGCCATTGGGTTTGTGTATTAGATCACCCTTAGCCTGTAGCTCTTCCCTTTCCTGCTCGGTGATAGCTTTGGCAAAACGCTCCTCCCAAGGTACCCCACCACCCCAATCAATTGCTCTGGGGTGAAAAATGACTCTCTCACCTCCGTTCTTTTACTGTTATGCTGAGGTAGGCGCGAGAGAGCATCTGCCAAGTGGTTAGACTTCCCTGGGAAGTGGTGTAGGGTGAATTGAAATTTGGAAAAAAATTCAGCCCATCGGAATTGTTTGGCATTCAGGACCCTGGGCTTTTGTAATACCTCTAGGTTCTTATGGTCAGACCAAATTTCAAAGGGGACCTGGGCTCCCTCAAGCCAGTGTCGCCAGGTGAATAGAGCCAAGCGAATAGAAGCGGCTTCCTTGTCCCAAATGGGCCAAAACCTCTCAGTTTCATTCAATTTTCGAGATACATAGGCCAGCGGGTGGAGGTGCCCTTGTGCATCCTCCTGTAGGATCGCCCCCCCATTGCGGGGTCTGGAAGCGTCTACTTGTACAATGAATTTTTTTGTTTCGTCTGGGTGAACTAGTACCGGTTCAGATGTGAACAAATGCTTAAGCTGGTCGAACGCTTGTTGGCACTGGGGTGTCCAGTCTAATCGAGCTCCCGGCTGAGAAGCCTTTGCCCCCTTCCCTTTTGTCTTAAGTAAATCTGTGAGAGGGAGTCGACCCGGGCAAAGTGGGGCAAGAATTGGCGGTAGAAATTGGCGAAGCCGAGGAAACTCTGAAGCTGTCGCCTGGTTTTGGGGGGTTCCCAGTCTAATACATCCTGGACCTTTCTCGGGTCCATTTCCAAACCGTCTGAGGATATGCGGTACCCCAAAAAGTCAATGCGCCTTTGATGAAATTCACACTTGGACAATTTGACAAACAGTTTGTGCTCCAGCAACCTTGCCAGTACCTCTTGGAGCGTTTTGATGTGTGTTTTCAGGTCTGGGCTATACACCAAGATATCATCCAAGTAAACAACCACCCCCTTAAACAAATAGGGGTGCAGCACCTCATTTATTAAGTTCATGAATACCCCCGGGGCCCCCTGGAGCCCAAAAGGCATAACTCGGTACTCAAACTGACCCAGAGGGGTATTAAAGGCAGTCTTATGTTCATCCCCTTGTCTAATGCGGACTTGGAAATAGGCATCACGTAAATCCAGTTTGGAAAACACCTTCCCTTTTGCCACCTCTGTTAACAAGTCTTTGATGAGCGGCATAGGATAGGCATTGGTGGCTGAGACCGCATTGAGCCCCCGATAATCAGTGCAAAGCCTCAGCCCCCCATCTTTCTTCTTACAAAACAGCACTGGGGCTGCAAAGGGGGACGAAGCTGGCCTAATGAATCCACGTGCTAGGTTCTTATCGATGAACCTATGCAGTTCCTCTTTTTCCATGGGGCTCATGGCGTATATCTTTTCTCTAGGCAACTTCTGCCCTGGGAGTATTTCAATAGCACAATCTGAATTATGGTGGGGGAGCAGTTCGTCTGACTCTTCCTCCTCAAAGACACGAGCCAAATTCCTGTATTCTTTGGGGATGCGGTTTAGCTGTTCCCTTCCGTGGGGGTGGCGTCGGGCGTCATCTATCCTCTTCACGCATCAAGGCTCGACCCGGGTCCTCCTTGGGACAGGAGGCGGCAAAATGCCCTTTCTCCCCACATCGTAGGCATAGGCCTTGTCTCATGCGTTGGTCTCTGATTCCGCTCTGGGTGGCGGACAGTTTACTCCTAGCCTGGGCTGCAGGAGCGCCAGAGCGAGGGTTTCCCAAGGATAGATCCAGTTTCATGATTCGCAGTCTGCTTTCGGCCCTTTCTGCCTCTTCCATCCAACCTTGGAGAGTACGTGGCTCCTTGGAACTGAGAACATTATGGCGGACATCCACCGCTAATCCCATTCGATATTGTTGAGCCAACACCGGGTCTGTCCAGTCTCGAATTTTGGCAGCATGTCTTTGGAACTCTCTCGAGTACTCTCTTACAGTAAGCTTCCCTTGCTTGAACGTGTGGAGGAAAGCTGCTGCCTTTGGGGCCGCTGCTGGGTCTTCAAAGCGATTTCTCAACGCCCACATAAAGTCATCAACATTCCCTAATTCCACTGCCTCCAGATTGTGCAAGGCCATATACCAGCTGGTAGCTATTCCCCGAAAGCGCGAAGCAATAAATTCCACCTGTTGTTCTTCGTCTGGGAATACGTGGCCCCACCGTTGCATGAATTTCCCAACCTGCAGTATGAAAAACGACACAGTCTCGGGGTCTCCGTCGAAGGTAATTTCCAACATGTCCCTGGGTCTTATCATTGGTGGGACAGGGAACATACCTGGTCCCGGAGCTGGGGCAGGTGCTGGCAGTGGCAGGGGAGCTGGCATGGGCGCTGGAGGTGGCAGCGCTGGCGGAGGCTGGCCTGGCACCGGTTGCCCTGGTAGCAGCCCTTCTGGCACCGGTCCCGCTGGGGCTGGCTGTCCTGGAATTGGTTGTCCTGGTAGCGGCCCTCCTGGCACGGGTCCTGCTGGGGCTGGCTGACCGGGAACCGGTTGACCTGGTACTGGCGCTTCTGGCACTGACTGGCCAGGAATTGGTTGACCCGGCGGAGGGCGGACTGGTGGTAACATTGGACCTGGAACCGGGACAGGTCCTGGCTGGTTCAACGCGTGCATGCGAATTGCCTGGTCCATCATCATCGGGAGGGATTGCATCAGTTTGGCCATGTCTTGCACTAACCTTCGATTATTGTCTTCTATGGTGTCCATGCGAGTATCAGCATCCCTGCCGGAGCTGGGCCTCGGTGGCCCCCGTGGGATTCTCCCTTGTGGAAGACCAAAACTTCCTCTCAGATCCAAAAGGCTGTCCCGGCTTTGGCTCCTGGGTAAGGACCATGTTGTCTGGGTAGTATCTAATAAGTTCTTAGTCCAGTCCCATGGTCTCCGCTGAGTGACCCATTTATCCCAAGGAATGGGTGCACTTTGATAATAGGTCCGGGGTATCGCCCCACTATGGCTTGGAGTCGGCCCCGCCGGGCTGTAGATTGGGAGAGTGTGCGAGGCTCCCGAGGTGCTGGTCACCGGAGGTGTGATCGGCCCTGCCGAGCAGTACGGAATCAACGCTGTAGTCACGGGAATCGTAGTCACTGGTGCAACCGAGAACAGCACGGTAGTCACTGGAGTCATGGTCACTGGAACCGTGGTTACTGGAGTCAGCACTCCGGTAACCGGAGTGGTGGTGACGGGTGTGGTAGTCACTGTGACCGTCACCGGTGTTCTTCCACCCGCATTCATCCTGCCGGAAGGCTTCGACTGGAGGTAACAGTCTGTTGATTCCTGACA
The DNA here is from genome assembly GCA_029375565.1 of Gekko gecko. Classification (NCBI taxonomy): domain Eukaryota; kingdom Metazoa; phylum Chordata; class Lepidosauria; order Squamata; family Gekkonidae; genus Gekko; species Gekko gecko. Next base: position 29,808 of record JAPDNY010000425.1, read on the forward strand.
ATTTCTGTCAGGTTCAAAAGCAAGTAGATCCAAGCATTCTTTGATTAAGAAGGGCTTTATTGGAATACAGTGCTAAAACCCACAGTGAAGGGTCATTGTCAGGAATGGCGGGACAAGCTGCTCAAGCAAAGTTATAGTGTGATGCAATATTGCGACTAGCAAATGAAATGTAAGCGTGCGTGCGGGAAGCTCCCGGCGGCAGAGTTACTTAATGGGCGGGAGACTACTCCCTCCTCCCTTCGTCTTCACAGAGCTAGAAAATTACCAGAATCTAAAGAATAGCCCATAGCCTGCATTCAAGGCCACCGTGATAAGACAGAGTAGCGGGAGAAGACGCTCCCACGTTACTGCTAGCATACCTACGCAAGCGCATTGCAGGGACAAGATAGGAAGCACAGAACAATGAACTCAGTGTAAAACATCAAACCGACATTACTGACACCCCCCAAATCTCCAGGTATTTCCCTAATCAGAGTTGGCACCTGTACTTTCTCCTCTGTCAGTAAAAGGCCCTTTCCACACCTATGTTGGCCTTAGGGAGAAAACTCATTGGGCCCAGTCCTGATCAGGTTGCCAACTCCAGGCGGGCAATTCCTGGAGATTTGAGGGATGGAGCCTGCAGAGGGTGAGGTTTGAGGAGGGTGGCACCTCAGACAGATACGATGCCATAGACTCCACCCTCCAGCCATTCCCTGATGGGAAACCATTGTTGCCAATCTCCAGGTGGGGGCTGGAGATCACTCAAAATTACAACTGCTCTCTATAAGGGAGGGGGGAGGAGATGGAAAAACTAAAGGTAGGTTGATGGTTGGCTGGGAGGGAGATAGGGTTGTCAACTCCAGGTTGCGAAATTCCTGGAGATTTGAGGAGTCGAACCTGGAGAAGGTGAGTGTTGCGTAGGGGTGGGACCTCAGACAGGTACAATGCCATAGACTCCACCCTCCAAACCAGCCACTCCCTCCTGGGGAACCACTGTTACCAATCTTGGGGGTGGGCTGGAGATCACTCAAAATTACTACTGCTCTTCAGGTAGCAAAGATCAGTTCCTCTGGAGAAAATGGTGGACTCTGTCATTATACCCTGCTGAGATTGCCACAGCAAATTGTCACTGAGTGCCCAAAGGTAGGGCACTCTCCCAGAGCCTCTTTCTAGAGCCCGTTGTATTTATTTCCACAACGGGCCTTATTCCTAGTAATTTTATAAACCTCAATCATGTCACCCCTCAGCCGTCATTTCTCCAAGCTAAAGAGCCCAAGGTTTTTAACCTTTCTTCATAGGGAAGGTGTTCCAACCCTTTTATCATTCTAGTTGCCCTTCTCTGCACTTTTTCCAATGCTATAATATCCTTTTTGAGATGTGGTGACCCGAACTGTACACAGTATTCCAAATGAGGTTGCACCAATGATTTATGCAGGGGCATGATGATACTGACTGATTTGTTTTCAATTCCCTTCCTAATAATCCCCAGCATAGCGTTGGCCTTCTTTATTGCAGCTACACACTGTCTAGACATTTTCATTGAGTTATCTACTACGACTCCAAGATCTCTCTCTTGGTCCGTCTCTGCCAGTTCAGACCCCATCAATGTGTATTTATATTTAGGATTTTTGGCTCCAATTTGCATCACTTTGCACTTGGCCACATTGAACCCCATTTGCCACGTTGACGCCCACTCACCCATCCTCGACAGATCCCTTTGGATTGTCTCACACTCCTCCCTGGTTTTCACCACCTGGAACAACTTTGTGTCATCTGCAAATTTAGCCACTTCACTGCTTACTCCCAATTCCAAATCATTAATAAACAAGTTAAAAAGCATCGGACCGAGTACTGATCCCTGTGGTACCCCACTGCTTACCACCCTCCACTGAGAAAGTTTCCCATTTATACTCACTCTCTGTTTCCTATATCAGCCAGTTTTTGATCCACAAGAGGACTTGTCCTTTTATCCCATGACTATTGAGCTTACTTAGGCGCCTTTGATGAGGAACTGTATCAAAAGCTTTCCGGAAGTCAAGGTAAATAATATCTATTGGGTCCCCCTTGTCCACATGTTTGTTCACTCCCTCAAAAAACACTAACAGGTTAGTGAGACAAGATCTTCCCTTACAGAACCCATGCTGAGTCTGCCTCAATAGTTTTTGTTCATCTATGTGCCTACTAATTCTTTCCTTAATAACAGTTTCCACCAACTTACCCGGTATCGATGTCAGACTGACTGGCCTGTAATTTCCTAGATCTCCCCTGGAGCCCTTTTTAAAGATGGGAGTGACATTAGCTACCTTCCAGTCCTCAGGAATGGAGGCAGATTTTAAAGAAAGGTTACATATTTTTGTCAGGAGATCCACAAGTTCACATTTGAGTTCTTTCAGAATTCTCGGATGAATGCCATCCGGGCCTGGTGATTTATTAGTTTTTAAATTGTCCATCAGTTGGAGGACTGCCTCTCTTGTCACTGCAATCCGATTCAGGTCTTTCAAACCCCCTCCCCGAAATTGGTGGTTCTGGAGTGGGCAGGCACTTCTCCTCTTCCAGAGTGAAGACAGAGGCAAAAAATGCATTCAGCTTCTCAGTCATTTCCCTATCCTCCTTCACTACTCCTTTTATCCCTTGGTCATCCAAGGGCCCCACTGCCTCCCTGGTTGGCTTCCTACTTCTAACGTATTTGAAGAAGGTTTTATTGTTGGCCTTTATGTTTTTTGCGATATGCTCCTCATATTCCCTTTTTCCTTGCCTGATCACAGACTTGCATTTTATTTGCCATAGTCTGTGTTCCCTTTTATCAACCTCACTTGAGACTAGCTTTCCACCGCTTAAAGGAATCCTTCTTACCTTTTACAGCTTCCATTACTTTATTTGTTAACCATGCAGGCTTTTTTCTATACTTATTTGTGCCTTTCCTAACCTGCGGTATATATTTTTTCTGAGCTTCTAGGATTGTCTTTTTAAATAGTCTCCAAGCTTCCCCAATGGTTTTGACCTTCTCCACTCTTCCTTTCAATTTCTTCCTCACATGTCCCCTCATACCAGAGAAGTTACCCCTTTTAAAGTTAAAAGTTTAACTTTATTGAGAAGGTTTCTCTTCTGAGCCAGTGCTCGGATACTCCGTCAGGCTATCACTGATGCTCAAGCGTTTTCCACTCTGCAGCAAGGTATATGTTTTCTCTCCTGTATGCATTCTCTGGTAATGAAAAGGGCTGCTACTGATACGAAGCTTTTCCCACCCATGAGGCGAAAGCATCCGTGTTTCCTCCTAAAGGTTAATATGAACACTTGTCGACAAACTCCAACTTGGAGGTCTCCATAATTAGGCCTCTCTGCCTACGTCTGTCTTCTCTCTCTCAAGGCCAGAGTCAAGAATGTGATGATAAGCCCTTCTTGGGAACCTGTGGTCTGCTGGATGCGGGGGGGGGGAGTAGGAGCAGGGGTGTCAAACGTAGCCTGGGGCCGGATAGGTCCCCCAGAGGGCATCTATCAGATCCGCAGTGGAACTGGCCAACTGCTTCCAGTTCTGCTGCTGCATCATAGCTTGCTTCTCCAGACTCTCTTAATCACTTGGTATTTCATGTTTTCCCCTGGGTCCTAGACTCAGAAATCTGAGCACGAGATTTCTGTGGTGAATGTCAATAAATCCAAAGTAGGTTTGCAGCCTTCAGATACACACCTGAAGATCAGACTCAAGATTGCAACAGCATAGACATTTTAATGCAATAATTCAGAGCAAGAGGTGTCAGTTATCAGATACTGTTAAATAAACAAAGTATTGCAAGAGGGCTGATGTTTTAAGCATGTTTTATTTTGAGTAGAAAAATGGTTGTGTTTGTGTCCTTTATAAAGTTTATATCTCCGCTCCCTGGCATTACATTTTATGACACACACGGCCCTGACAAGGTCTCATTTATGTCAGACCCAGCCCTTATAACAAATAAGTTCAACAGCTCTTTTCTAGAGGTTCCAGTAAGTGTACACCCAGGCTGAATTCGGAACACCACCTGATGCTGGATGGTTTGAGACATATAACTGGGCTAGAGACCAGAGAGAAGCCATGTTAACTGCGTGATTTTGCTGGACTGAGGCCTGGATTATGCTAAGGTCAGATTGCAATGAACAGCTGCGTAGAAAACGCTTAGGCCTCTTCCCTTGGAGTCTGAGACTTCAGGATCCTGCCATCCAATACCAGGCACCAAAGTATTAGACAGAAAAGTTAACTTTTCTTGCTTTATGCTGCAAGGCTGCAGAGATTGTTTTAGTATCAGGATTGTTCTTTAAGTATTTAATAAGATTTATCTTTTTACCAAGTTCTGGTTTATTGTGAACATATCTGGCCTTGGGAGACCCACAGAGCCCGAGGCGCAGGTTCTGGTCAAGTATGAAGCTTAACAAGGTAGTGTTTCCAGCAAGTGATTTCAGCTTTATTTCAACAGCAAACCATAGGATCAGACAACACAGAACAGCAGAGCACAGCTCCCTTTTAAATAATCCGGGCTGTCAAAGCCACGCCCATACTTCAGTTAACCACCAATCATAATTTAGGGATAAAGACCAACCAGGTCTGTCCCCTCCATAAAATCAGGGCTCTTTTTGGGCAGGAACGCACAGGAAGGGAGTTCCGGCTAGCTCCTGAGTTGGCCACGCCCAGCAGGAACTTATTAGCATAATAGGCCACACCCAACAGCAGAAAATCATTAGGACTGGCTACATTAGGGGGTATGGCCTAACATGCAAAGGAGTTCCTGCTATAAAAGAAGCCCTGGGGTTTTGACAACAAACAAGGTAAACAATAAGAAGCAAAAGGTGGGTGTGGCTGGGTGACCACACTTCTAGTAACTTGGGGGTGTGGCCTAATTTGCTATTGAACTGTGCTGTCAAGGGTGTGGCCTAATATGCTAATGAGTTCCAGCTGGGCTTTTTCTACAAAAAGAGCCCTGCATAAAATTATATACAGTTCTTATTGGCTGTGTACAAGGTTTCACAGCAACAACCAATGGGAATGTCGACTCTTATAATCCATTTCACTGACTCAAGGTTAACATAATAAAAGATAGGAGTGGTTCATGAGTCAGAACATAAGAGGTTCTTTGCCAGGGTGGCAGCTGAAGGGGATCCAGGCCTCTGCACACAAGGGAATCTATGGGCACTCTCTGGCTCTGGTATTGGGAGGTTCTTATTTGGGAGAGTCAGTCTGGCAAAGGCAGGGAGGATTGAGGGCAGCAGAGTTCCCAGGTGCAGGAACTCCAAGCTGTGCGCTGAAAGGGAGGCTACTCTACTGTGGGTCAAGAGCTGTACCTCCTGTGGGGTTCCACTGAGGTTGCCAGGTGTGGATTGGAAAATACCTGGAGTCCTTTGGGGGTGGATCCAGAAGAGGGCAGGGTTTGGGGAGGGAGGTGCCTCAGCAGGGTCCAATGCCATTACAGTCCCACCCTTGGAAGCGTTTTCTTCAGGGGAGCTGATCTCTGTCAGCTGGAGATCAGCTGTAAAAGCGGGAGATCTCCAGGCCCCACCTGGAGGCTGGTAACCTCACGTGCCACCGTTCCAGAGTCATTTTGGACCAGGAGGGCGTGGGAGAGTTCTGCATTTCCCTTTCTGAAATATTGCTCTGAAGTGTCCCCTGGATTTATGCTTTGCAAGACTGCTTGAGAGTAAACCTTCCCAGGACCGGGTTGCAAGGGGCCCTTCTGCTGCGCCCTCTCCCCTGCCCTGCCCCTTCCCTTCCCCACTCCAGCCCCAAACCCACCCCTCCCTCCAGGGAGCCTCCAGTGTGACCCCCACTGGGAATGACGGCCCTTATAGGAGGTGGATGGAGACTCCGGGATGGCAGCCCGCCGGGTGCAGAGCAATGCCCCCTTCCCAGCTGTGGAGTCTTGTGAGCAAAAATTCTGCTTTGTGAGCTCCTGGCATTAAAGTGGTGAGCGAGCGATTTGGCTGCTGCTTCAATTAATAGTAATAATACTTTATTGTCATTGTACATAGCACAACGAAATTAAAAGTGCAATCATTTCAGTAATCTACAACAATAATCATGCGGCGCTCACACAGCCATTCACAACTGCTTCATAGCCCCCCTAAAGTTCACATAGCAACTAAACCACTGATGTCCCCAATTCCAATCTCATGCAGCATTTAGGGCAATAATGGCTCTTGGATAAAAACTGTTTTTTTAATCTCTTTTGTTGTGTCCTGGGATCAGAGGGCTGAGCTGGCGAAATACAGCCAAGCTTCGCTCTCTGAGAACAATAGGGACTAGGTTCTGAGCTCGCCAGTAGTGAACCAATGGCAGCATTGGCGGGCGATTCAAACCCGCCAATAGGAATATGGGGCCGTCCCCCCTAACTGTATATAGTTGGCCTCCGGCCGTTACTGTGTGTTCTTGTCTTATGTGAAGTACGAATAAACGCGTCTTCTCTTATGTCGTCGTCCGAGTCATGAGGCCCGAAACACAGTACTTTACAGTGGCGACGAGGATGGGATTCCAACGCCTTCCGTGACTCCATGAACGACGAAACGGACACCGCCGAGCAACGCATCGCTGACCCCGAGCAGCACCGCACCGCTCGCCGAGCATCGCATCGCTGACCCCGAGAGCAGCACCGCACCGCTCGCCCCGGCGCACGCCGTTCCCGACAGAACCATGGCCGCTTCCCACGTAACACTGGAGCACTTCGACCAGTCGCAGCCAGAAACCTGGGACGCATGGGTCGACCAGCTCATCAGCTACTTGGAGCTCAACGAAATCCGCCACCCCGACCAGAAACGAGCGATCCTCCTGAACGCCTGCGGCACCCAAACCGTCCGCCTCGCCAAGAGCCTCTTGGTGCCCCGCACGGCCTTGGAGAGCTCGTTTGGGGAAATCCTGGACGTCCTCAATGGCTACTTCAGCCCCCGGCCGACCTTCCTGGCCAAGAGGATGGATTTCCGAGGCGAGTCCAGACCCGAGGGAGTCCATCGCCAACTTCCTAGCTGCGCTAAGGGCGCTCGCCGTGGACTGCGGGTTTCCGAAGGTGGAGGACAACCTGCTGACACAGTTCGTGTGGGGCCTGGCGGACTCCAAGCTGCGGCGCAAGTTGGTGGGACACCGGAAGCTCTCCTTGGACGAGGCCCTCGACGCCGCCACTGCCCACGAGGCCGCAGAAGGGGATCGCCCGGTCGCGGCCGCGCAGGTGGTTGGAAGGAGCCCAAGCCCCGGAAACGAAGAGACGGACGAGGTCTTCGCCCTCAAACCCCAACAATGTCGGCCGGCGCCGTTCCAGCAGGCCAACAGGGAGCAAGCCAAGTATTCCGGCAGCCGAGCCGTCTGTGCCAGCTGCGGGGAGGGCCACAGACGGAAATCCTGCAAGTTCCGGGATGCTGTCTGTCACGGGTGCGGAAAGCAGGGACACCTCGCACGGGTCTGCCGGTCCAAGGGCCCCCGGAATTCGAGATCGTCGGTCCCCCAGTACCGCGCATCGTCCACCGCACACGAGACAACGGAAGAGGTCGCCGAGTTGTACCACCTCACCGACCAACCACTGCAGGTACTTCGCCTCCCCAACCCCAACCTCTCCTCTGCCCCGAAGATCCAAGTAACCGTGCGGATCGAGGGGTCCCTGTTGCATGGAAGTGGACTCGGGATCGGCGGCGTCCATCATTTCCCTGGACACTTTAAAAAGACTTTGCCCACGAGGGGGACCCCCTCTTCGTCCATCGCCACTAAGCTTGGTGGACTTTCAAAGAACCCTGTCCCCATCCGGGAGTCGGCACTTTCGAGTGCAGTACCGAGACTTTGAGGGGAACTTGGACTTGGTGGTGGTAGAGGGAAATCTCGCGAGTCTCCTGGGGCGGGCGTGGTTCGAGGCCCTAGGCATATCGATTGGGGGAGTAAATAAATGTGGGGTGCGGGACTGGGGGGCGGTGTGCAAGGAATTCCCGGAGGTCTTTGACGGGGAAACTGGGATGTTACAAGGGCCCCCGGTGTCGCTCCACTTAGACCCCACCGTGACGCCCATCCGTCGGCGCTTCCGCACCGTGCCCCTGGCCCTCCGCCCTAAAATAGAGACCGAACTAGACCGGCTGGTGGCCCAGGGAGTCTTAGAGCCCGTCCCGAACGCTAGGTGGGAGACCCCGATTGTGACACCCGTCAAGCCAAACGGGGAGATCCGCATCTGCGCGGATTATAAGTGCACTATTAACCAGGCACTTCAGGCGCACGCATACCCCGTACCCGTGGTCAGCCATGTCCTAGCAACACTGGCGGGGGCGCGCATGTTTGGAAAGCTGGATCTCGCGCAGGCGTACCAGCAACTCCCGGTAGATGAGGCCACGGCCGAGGCACAGACAATAGTGACCCACCGGGGAGCCTTCCGGGTGAAGCGGCTGCAGTTCGGGGTCAGTGTGGCCCCAGGGATCTTCCAAAATCTAATGGACGATTTGTTAAAAGGGATCCCTGGAGTGACGCCGTTCTTCGACGACGTCCTCATCGCCGCGACCACCCCGGAAAGCTTCGCCGCCCGCCTCCGAACTGTATTGGAACGCTTCCAAGCCGCGGGGCTGAAAGTGAAGCGGGAAAAGTGCCTCCTCGGGGTGCCGGAGGTGGAGTTCTTGGGATACCGGGTAGACGCATCAGGCCTGCATCCGGCGAGGGACAAGGTGAAGGCCATCGTGGAGGCCCCCGCCCCGAAGTCCAAGGCCGAGCTCCAGGCGTTCTTAGGCCTCCTGAACTTTTACCACTCCTTTCTCCCCCACAAAGCCGCCGTGGCCGAACCCCTACACAGGCTGCTGGATAAGGCGACACCTTGGGCATGGGGAGCGAGGGAGGAGGCGGCGTTTCGGGGGGTTAAAGTCCTCTTGATTTCAAACGCGGTACTCGCGCACTTTGATGAAAAGCTCCCGGTCATCCTGGCGTGCGACGCATCACCATATGGGGTCGGGGCAGTCTTGGCACACAAGCTACCGGATGGGAGGGAGGTCCCGGTGGCTTACTACTCCCGCACGCTGTCCCCCGCGGAGCTGAACTACGCCTCAAATCGACAGGGAGGGCTTGGCACTGGTGGCGGGGGTAAAAAAGTTCCACAATTTTGTGTACGGGCGGCCCTTCACGCTCGTAACCGATCATAAGCCGCTCCTGGGACTGTTCGCGGCGGACAAACAAACGCCGCAGGTTTTGTCGCCCCGGGTGTTGCGCTGGTCCTTATTTTTAGCGGGTTACCAATACCGACTGGAGCATCGGCCGGGCAAGGCGCTGGGTCATGCCGACGCCTTGAGCCGCCTACCGCTGCCGCAGACAGGGGAAGATCCGGCCCCAGCCCCCGCTGTCTTGCTGATGGAGGAACTGCCAAACCCCCCTTCCAGGCTGCAGATGTGGCAGCTCGCACGTCCCGTGATCCCATTCTCTCCCGGGTCCTAAACTGGGTGGTGAGGGGGTGGCCAGCGGAACAGACAGGGCCAGAGTTCACAGCATACAAGGCCAGGCGGGAAGAGCTGTCCGCATTGAAAGGGTGTTTACTATGGGGAGACAGGGTGATCATCCCGGGGCCCATGAGACAAGGGGTGCTAGAAACGCTGCACGAGGCCCACCCGGGCATCGTACGAATGAAAGCTCTGGCAAGGAGCTACGTGTGGTGGCCCGGGGTGGACGCAGAAATTGAATCCTGGGTCCGAGGGTGCACACGATGTCAGGAAGTCCGCCCCAATCCACCGAGAGCGCCAACCCAAAGCTGGGAGTCTACCCACAAGCCGTGGTCACGCCTGCACATAGACTTTGCGGGGCCGTTCCAGGGGCTCCAGTTCATGGTGACGGTAGACTCTTATTCGAAATGGGTGGAAATAAGCCCAGTGTCCACCACCTCTGCCAAAGCGGCAATAAGGGTCCTGCGGAAAATATTCGCAACGCACGGGTTACCCGACACAATCGTGTCGGACAACGAGGCAGCGTTCACATCTGCTGAGTTTCAAGAGTTCCTCGAAAGGAACCTCATCAGGCACATACGATCAGCGCCTTTCCACCCGGCAACTAATGGACAGGCGGAGAGGACGGTGCGCACCGCCAAAGAGGCCCTGAGCCGCATAACGGAGGGGACTGGGAGTTCCGGCTGGCCCGCTTCCTTCTCACATACCGCACCACCCCAAACCCCATCTCCGGGCACTGCCCCGCAGAACTATTAATGGGCCGCCGCCCTACCACTTTATTAGACAGACTCCACCCGGACCGAGCCCCCGAGAGAAAGCTGGTCGAGAACAGGGAGCGCCCCCGAAGCTTCCTACCGGGAGACCCCTGTCTACTTCCGGAACTACGGGGCGGGGCCGCAGTGGGTGGCAGGGCGCATCCTAAAACCCACCGGGCCGGTGTCATACGAAGTCCTAACCGATGGGGACCGGGTCCTCCGCAAACACGTCGACCAGCTCCGGAGGCGACAAGACCCCGATACAGAGATCCAGTTACCGGGAAATGCCGCCGCCGCCCCATCATCCGATCGACCGCAAGCACCGACAGCGGAGCCAGCGCCAGAGAGTCCACGGAATCCGGAGGGGCCCCGGTGGCAGCTGAACCGCCGCCGCCGCTGCCGCCGCCGTTACAGCCGCCACCGTCACCGCCTCGGCTACTTCCAGAGGCCCAAGCTCCTTGTGCTGACGGACCAACCGATAGGGGCCCCGCCAGTCCGGTACCGGCCCCCGACGTTCGCTAAGAGAAAGGAGGCCACCAGCATACTTAAGGACTACGTCACCTGATAGGGGACGAACTATGGGGGAGGGGTGTTGTGTCCTGGGATCAGAGGGCTGAGCTGGCGAAATACAGCCAAGCTTCGCTCTCTGAGAACAATAGGGACTAGGTTCCTGAGCTCGCCAGTAGTGAACCAATGGCAGCATTGGCGGGCGATTCAAACCCGCCAATAGGAATATGGGGCCGTCCCCCCTAACTGTATATAGTTGGCCTCCGGCCGTTACTGTGTGTTCTTGTCTTATGTGAAGTACGAATAAACGCGTCTTCTCTTATGTCGTCGTCCGAGTCATGAGGCCCGAAACCCAGTACTTTACA
>JAPDNY010000426.1:0-37500 GCA_029375565.1 Gekko gecko
CTACACCCAGGGACTGTCATTCCACTCTGGGGGCCTCTCATTCCAGTCCCAGAACACTACTGCTACACCGTGGGGCTGTCATTCCACTCTTGGGTCTGTCATTCCGATTCCAGAACACTCCTGCTACCCCCAGGAGCTGTCATTCCACTCCATGGTCTCTCATTCCAGTCACAGAACACTCCTGCTCCACCCTGGGGCTGTCATTCCTCTCTGTGGTCTCTCATTCAATTCCCAGAGTAGTGTATTTGGGCCCAGAGACCCTAATGAAAAATCCATTCCACATTTTTATTGCAACTCTACTTGTACTATAATATATTTCAGTGAAGCCCATGCAAGTCAATTAGCATTCCTGTCTCCCATTATTTCCAATGGGCTCTTCAAGTGTTCCCATTGTTTCCAATGGGCAATCCTGTCCTTCCTTTTGGTACATCCCTGGATGGGGATACCTAGTTCGCTTTCCCGCAAAACTGTGCAGCCTTGATATGCTTTGGGGAGGGTCACCTGGTTGAAGTGCTCAAGTTGAAGTGCTTTATTTGTTCATTGGTCAAGACTTGCAGGATCAAAATTTAATTTACTTCAAATCAATCTAGAAGTGGCAGATTCCACTGAGTGTGCTGTTTTTCTGTCTCTTTCCCATGGAAGGGGGAAGAGGGCTGTCACTTTAGGTGTGAAAATGTGTAAGATCATGTTGAGAAAGACAGACCAGGTAAATAGGAAGGGTCCTGTCCTGTACTAACTGGAAGGGGTTTGTGTGTATGACGTCAAATGCAAACTTCATGCCAAATGCAAACTTTTACCTTTCAATAAAAAGCTGTGTCTATCATTGAAAGCTCTGTTATTGTGCTTTTCTTTTAAGACAAAAGATGTTAATGAATTGTTTTTTCTAAACTAAAACTTCAGTATTCAGGTTAAATTGCCGTGTTGGCCCTTTGCAATAAATAAGTGGGATTTGGATTGCAGTTTGGGCACACGGTCTCTAAAAGGTTCGCCATCACTGGCCTAGCCTGTAAAATGGCCCCGTACCTTGATATACCTGACCTGCCCACCTGGATCCATGCCATCGTAACATCGAGACTAGACTACTGTAATGCACTATATGTTGGTCTCCCTTCAAAATCAATTCAGAATCTCCATCTGGACCAGAATGCCACATCTCAACTGTTAGCAGAAACTAGACAGAGTGTGCATATTCCTCCCATTCTGCAAACCCTCCATTGGCTGCCCATTTGTTACCGAGATCAGTTTAAGGTATTGCCTATCATGTATAAAGCCCTTCACAGTCTTGGTCCCTCTTATTTATGGCACTGCCTATCACTCTATGTTGTGCCATGACAACTCCGCTCATGTCAGCAGAGGGCTCTGCAGGCGCCAACCTGCAAACGGGCAAAATCAACAACTGCCCAGACACATGTGTCTTGTGGAAGGGTCTGGCTGAGGTGGTCAGGAAAGCTCCCGCTCCCCTTCTGGCCTTCTGCAAACTATGCAAAACTGATCTGCTTGGGAGGGCTGTTCTGCACAGGTAATAAGGCTGCACAGCACAAAATGGTTTCCCAAACCTACCTGGACCAATGTTTGGTCCCACTGCTGGACCTCCTGATGGCCCCTGGTATTTTTGGCCACTGTGTGACACAGAGTGTTGGACTGGATGGGTTGTTGGCCTGATCCAACATTGGCTTCTCTTATGTTCTTATGGGACTGCTGTATATAGCATATTGTAAACGGGATCGTATTATGTAAATGCTTAATATATCATATGAACACTCATGCTATGGATTCCAGTCTTCTAATATCCAAACGTGTCAGTGATTGAACATCCCATCTTGTTGATGGTCCAGACTCACTCTGTGTAATCCACCTGGAGTCCCTGGGAGAAAGGCAGACTAAAAATAATGTAAACAAAAAATAAATAAATAAAAATAACCTGCAGCTCATGCCTGACTGTGACACTCAGGGTGGGGGCTCAGGGTGGGGGCTCAGGTTGCCAGACACCTGGGGAAATAGTGCCCTGCCCCTTTAACAGAGGCTTAGAGCAGTTCGAAAGCAAGAAACTGCAAGTAGATAAATAGGTACCACTTCGGTGAGAAGGTAACAGCATTCTGTGCGCCTCAGCATTTAGTCATGCCAGCCACATGACCACAGAAAAGTCCTCGGACAGCGCTGGCTCTTCAGCTTGGAAATGGAGATGAGCATTGCCCCCTAGAGTCAGATCTGACCAGCTTCTGAGCAAGGGAAACCTTTACCTTTAATGAGTGGACATAGGCAGTGAAGCCCCTCCGGGCTTGGAGGCAGAGAACATCTCCTGGTGAATTGCGTCCCGTTAAGCCTCTATGAAAGGGGCAGGGCATTTTTTCTTCCACATTCTTGGCAACCCTCAGTGGGGACTCTGGACCCCACTTGTGCACTTTGTAATATGGAAATCTCTATGCCAATAAAGGTTTTGACTGACTGTGGAAATCCTGGATCATCACAAGGAACTGGAGCCTGCGTCTGTTACCACAGAGGCACATGTGAATTTCAGCCTCCCTCACTGTCCCCTTTCCGGACGGGTGCACCACTTTCTCTGCCCAATCTCCCTCCTCACATGTTACAATTAAAATTCCCTATGTGGGGGACAAAAAAGACCACTCACCACTGCTCCAGCCTCTGGTGAAATGGGGGAGACAGCCTCCTGGCCAGGGCCGGCTCCAGGTGTCTGGGCGCCCTAGGCAGGACAGCCTGGGCGCCCCCCACCGGGGATGCCGACCTCCCGGTGGGTCCTGGGGACCGTGGACCGTGGCAGAGTGCTGGCTTTCCTGGGGGCTCCGCAGCTGTGGGGCCCCCAGGAAAGCCAGGGAAGGGGGCGGGGGTTCAAACACCCGCCCCATCCCTCCGGGCGCCAGCTTTCCTGGGGGCTCTGCAGCTGTGAGGCCCCCAGGAAAGCCAGGGAAGGGGCAGGGGTTTAAACCGCCACCCCTTCCCTCCTAGTGCCAGCTTGCTTGGGCGCTCCGTGACTGAGGGGCAACCAAGCAAGCCTGGGAAGAGGCAGGGGGCACCTTTTGGCACCCCTACGGCTGGCACGCTCTAGGTGAGTGCCTAGCTCGCCTAGTGGGCGAGCCGGCCCTGCTCCTGGCTCCCTGAATGCCTTCTGTAGACCAGCAGCTCCAGATAAATGACAGGATTTCAGACAGTGACAGAAGTTCTGCCTTCCTGGCTCCTGAGAAAGATGGTAAGAGATGAGATCGATCTCTGGAAGGACGGGTCCATCAGTCTATCAAGTGAATTCTTATCCTGGCAACCCTCGAATTAGCTCGGGGCAACATACATGGTTTCCCCTCCTGTTTTATTCTCGCAACAACCCTGTGAGGCTGGCTAGGCTGAGAATGTGTGGCTGGACCAAGGTCACCCAAAAAACTCCACAGCAGAGTGGGGACGTGAGGCAAAGCACTCCAGCTTCCTCCCTCAAGGGTGAACATGAAAAGTGATGGGCTGATTCCATCCTGCAGGTACTACTCATTGGTCTCTCTTATCATCTTCAAGGTCAGAGCTGGAAATGTGGTAATTAGCCTCTTGTGAGAACCTGCTGCCCACAGCTGGGAGGGAGGAGATCAGGAGTGATGAAGTAATTTTCTAGAGGGTTCTAGCAAGAATATGTCCTGATTGGATGTCGTCATCACCTGATGACGCTTGGCTGAGCTAGCTTGGATTCCGATGGAGTAGATGCATGCAATAGACAGCAACAAAGATAACTCATTGCCTGTGGCTTTTGACTTTTGGACTTAAGGTTTGTGCCATCTAACGCAAGTCCTGAAATGTGTTAGATAGTTAAGCTAGTTGTCTCATTTTTCTGCTGTATGATTTTAGAGCTTTGTGTTGCCAATAAAATAATTATTTTTGACAGAATGTAAATAAATTTTATAATATTTTTATAAAATAAAGAAGCGTTTCAGTTTCTTGTGCACAACAGCCCTGGGGACCCACAGGGTTCAGCCTTGGACTCCTCGGCAGGGGATTTGGACTTGGGTCTCCCAGATCTAACCATTTCACTACACTGCCAAAAGAAAGCTCCATGTTACCGGTTCAGGAGGCAGCAACAGAGAGAGGTCTTGTTTCCTCTGAGCTTTCCAGGATCAGTTGGTGTTCCAAGTGCCTGGCAGGGCCTTGTTCCAATAAACAAACAACAAAATAACATCTCAGGTAATGTCAACATTTGGATTGGGAGGGACGTGGAGTGAACATTTAAAAAAATACAGAATAAAACTTTCCTCCAAAATTGGTCAAGAACTAAAAATGTCATCTACTTATCTATCTGTCTTACCCACAATGCAAATGTCCCTTTACAACTGAGAAGGGCGGAACTCAAGTTCACCAGCTCGAGGTAGCCCAGAGCCAGGAGACCTTAGAGAGACTGAGCAGGGCCAGCGCTGGGAACTGTGCGTATAAACAAACAGTGCAATCGGTTTTTAAATCCATGTTCATCAATCATTGTTCTTAACTGTTTTTAAACTGTCTGTTAATGTATTTATATAATGACTAGGAGTAAGGCCCGTTGTGGGAAGAAATACAACGAGCTCTAGAAGGAAGCTCCAGGTGAGTGTCCCGGCTGTGGCTGGTGGGGCGGCAGTTGTTGTTGTTGTTCAGTTGCACAGTCGAGTCCAACTCTTCGCGACCCCATGGACCAGATTACGCCAGGCCCTCCTGTCTTTCGCTGTCCGCTGAAGTTTGCTCAATTTCATGTTCGTTGCATCGATGACACTGTCTAACCATCTCATCTTTTGCCGTCCCCTTCTTCTTTGACCTTCAATCTTTCCCAGCATCAGGGTCTTCTCCAGTGAATGCTCCCTTCTCATTTGGTGGCCAAAGTATTTGAGCTTCAGCTTCAGGATCTGGCCTTCCAGGGAACAAGCAGGGTTGATTTCTTTAGGACTGACTGATTTGATCTCCTGGCAGTCCAAGGGACTCTCAAGAGTCTTCTCCAGCACCATAGTTCAAAAGAATCTATTCTTCGGCGCTCGGCCTTCCTTATAGTCCAACTCTCGCAGCCATACATTACTACGGGGAATACCATTGCTTTGACCATGCGGACTTTTGTTGGCAAGGTGATGTCTCTGCTTTTTATCATGCTGTTTAGGTTTGCCATCACTTTCCTCCCAAGGAGCAGGCGTCTTTTAATTTCATGGCTGCAGTCACCATCTGCAGTGATCTGGGATCCTAGGAACGTGAAGTCTGTCACTACTTCTACGACTTCCCCTTCTATTTGCCAAGGAGTGATGGGGCCAGATGCCATGATCTTAGTTTTTTTGATGTTAAGCTTCAAGCCCACTTTTGCACTCTCCTCTTTCATCCTGAGCAAGAGACTCTTGAGGTCCTCTTCACTTTCTGCCATCAGAGTGGTATTGTCTGCATATCTGAGGTTATTGATCTTTTCCCCAGCAATCTTAATTCCAGCTTGTGATTCATCCAGGCCAGCATTTCGCATGATGTACTCTGCATATAAGTTAAATAAGCAAGGTGACAATATACATCCCTGTCGTACTCCTTTTCCTATGCTAAACCAATCAGTTGTTCCATATCCGGTTCTAACTGTTGCTTCTTGACCCTTATACAGGTTTCTCAGGAGACATGTGAGGTGGTCCGGTACTCCCATCTCTTTAAGAACCTGCCATAATTTATTGTGATCCACACAATCAAAGGCTTTAGCATAGTCAATGAAGCAGAAGTAGATGTTTTTCTGGTACTCTCTTGCTTTCTCTATAATCCAGCGAATGTTGGCAATTTGATCTCTAGTTCCTCTACCTCTTCGAAACCCAGCTTGTACTTCTGGCAGTTCTCTATCCACGTACTGTTGGAGCCTAGCTTGTAGGATTTTGAGCATGACCTTGCTAGCGTGTGAAATGAGTGCAATTGTGCGATAGTTTGAACATTCCTTGACATTGCCCTTCTTTGGGATTGGAATGTACACTGACCTTTTCGAATCCTGTGGCCACTGTTGTGTTTTCCAAATTTGTTGGCAAATTGAGTGCAGCACTTTAACAGCATCTTCTTTTAAGACTTGGAATAACTCAGCTGGGATACCATCACCTCCACTAGCGTTGTTGTTAGTAATGCTTTCTAAGGCCCATTTAACTTCGCTTTCCAGGATGTCTGGCTCGAGGTCAGTGATTATACCATCGTGGTTGTCAAGGACATTGAGGTCCTTCTTGTATAGTTCTTCTGTGTATTCTTGCCATCTTTTCCTAATCTCTTCTGCTTCTGTTAGGTCCCTACCATTTTTGTCCTTTATCATGGCCAGCTTTGCATGGAACATTCCCTTGATTTCTCCAATTTTCTTGAAGAGATCTCTAGTCCTTCCCAATCTATTGTTTTCCTCTATTACTTTGCATTGTTCATTCAGGAAAGCCTCCTTATCTCTCCTTGCTGTTCTCTGAAATCTGCATTCAGTTGGGCAAATCTTTCCTTTTCACCGTTGCCTTTAGCTTTCCTTCTTTCTTCTGCTATGTGTAAAGCCTCATCAGACAGCCACTTTGCTTTTTTGCATTTCTTTTTCTTTGGGATGGCGGTGATTGCTGCCTCCTTTACAATGTCACGGACCTCTGTCCACAGTTCTTCAGGCACTCTGTCTATCAAATCTAGTCCCTTAAACCTATTCTTCACCTCTACTGTATATTCATCAGGGATGCGATCTAGGTCAAATCTGAATGGCCTTGTGTTTCTCCCAACTTTCTTCAATTTAAGTCTGAATTTTGCAATGAGTAGCTCATGATCTGAGCCACAGTCAGCTCCAGGTCTTGTTTTTACTGACTGGATAGAGCTTCTCCATCTTTGACTGCAAATTATATAGTCAATCTGATTTCGGTGTTGCCCATCTGGTGATATTCATGTGTAGAGACGCCTCTTAGGTTGTTGGAAAAGGGTGTTCGCTATGACCAGCATGTTCTCTTGACAAAACTCTGTTAGCCTTTGCCCTGCTTCATTTTGTTCTCCAAGGCCAAACTTGTCTGTTATTCCGGTTACCTTTTGATTTCCTACTTTAGCATTTCAGTCCCCTATGATGATGAGGACATCATTTTTTGGTGTTAGTTCTATGAGCTGTTGTAGGTCTTCATAGAACTGGCCCACTTCAGCCTCTTCTGCAGCAGTGGTTGGGGCATAGACTTGGATTACTGTGATATTGAATGGTTTGCCTTGGATTCGGACCGAGATCATTCTGTCATTTTTGAGATTGTATCCCAATACTGCCTTTCTCACTCTCTTGTTGACTATAAAGGCCACACCATTTTTTCTACGGGATTCCTGGCCACAGTAGTAGATATAATGGTCTTCTGAGTTAAATTCGCCCATTCCTGTCCACTTTAGTTCACTGATTCCCAAGATGTCGATGTTCATTCTTGCCATCTCATTTTTGACCACGTCAAGCTTACCTTGATTCATAGATCTTACATTCCAGGTTCCTATGCAGTATTGTTCTTTGCAGCATCGGACTTTCCTTTCACCATCAGACACATCCACAACTGAGCGTCCTTTCGGCTTTGGCCCAGCCGCTTCACTCTTTCTGGGGTTACTCGTACTTGCCCTCTGCTCTTCCCCAGTAGCATATTGGACACCTTCCGACCTGAGGGGCTCATCTTCCGGCGTCATATCTTTTAGCCTTTTATTACTGTCCATGGGGTTTTCTTGGCAAAGATACTGGAGTGGGTTGCCATTTCCTTCTCCAGGGGATCACGCTTGGTCTGAGTTCTCTGCTGTGGCCTGTCCGTCCTGAGTGGCCCTCCACAGCACAGCCCACAGCCTCATCGAACCACGCAAGCCCCCTTGCCACGACATGGATCCATGAGGGAGATCCATGAGGGGCGGCAGAGGGAAGGGGAAAACAGAGGGAGGCAAGCCATGTTCATTTCCTTCTGCTTAGCTATAAGGCAGGGCTGTCTCAAGTCATTTTGCAGCCCCAAGTGGGTAGTATGGGAGGCGAGTCCCATGGTAACAGGTATGGTTCCCTCCACCCCTGACTTATGTTGATTTGGAGTTATGCAGTGACAGCTAAGGTAGAAAAGTACCTCCTCCTATGCCATGTCTTCTGGATTCCAAGGGTTCGGAAAGTGGTTCCATAGCAAGTTACAGGGTTGCCAGGTCTGGGTTGGGAAATATCTGTAGGTTTGAGGGGGTAGAGCCTGGGGAGGTCAGGGTTTGGGGTGCGGAGGGACCTCAGCAGGGTATAATGCCATGGAGTCCATTGCCCATAGCAGCCATTTTCTCCAGAAGAACTGATCTTGGAGATCTCCAGGTGCTGCCTGGAGGCTGGCAATATTAAGGGGAGGGCCAGACCTGTAGATTTGAGGGGCAGAGCCTGAGGAGGACAGGGTTTGGGGTGTGGAGGGACCTCAGCAGGTATAATTTCATAGAGTCCATTGCCCAAAGCAGCCATTCTCTCCAGAAGAACTGATCTTGGAGATCTCCAGGTGCTGCCTGGAGGCTGGCAATATTAAGGGGAGGGCCAGACCTGTAGATTTGAGGGGCAGAGCCTGAGGAGGGCAGGGTTTGGGGTGTGGAGGGACCTCAGCAGGTATAATTTCATAGAGTCCATTGCCCAAAGCAGCCATTCTCTCCAGAAGAACTGATCTTGGAGATCTCCAGATGCTGCCTGGAGGCGGAGGACCTCAGCATGGCATCTTCATAGAGTCCATTGCCCAAAGCAGCCATTCTCTCCAGAAGAACTGATCTTGGAGATCTCCAGATGCTGCCTGGAGGCTGGCAATATTAAGGGGAGGGCCAGACCTGTAGATTTGAGGGATAGAGCCAGGGGAGGGCAGGGTTTGGGGTGCAGAGGGACTTCAGCAGGGTATAATGCCATAGCATCCACTGCCCAAAGCAGCAATTGTAATAGCTGGGAAATTTTCTGTAGGGGAAATGATGTGCTGTGGCTGGGGAACACGGTGATTTCTGGGAGATCTCCAGGCCCCACAGGGAGACTGGCAACTCCAGTGACTGTTTAAGGGAATATTGGGATATGTATTTTGGCAACTCCAGTGACCATTTAAGGGGAAACTGGGATACATTCAATGACTCCCAACAGTAACAGCAAACTGTTTAGAGTGTTAGAGGCAAAGGCCAATCACCGTGTGGAATGTTCAGGAGAGTCCACTACCAAAAAATAATTATTATAATGCCAAATGGCTTTGTGATCTGCCCTGAGCCCACTTGGGAGGGTGGAATATAAGTTCAATAAATAAATAAATACCCTGCCCCAATGGAGTTTTGATCTAAAATATTACATAGATATAGGGTTGCTAGCTCTGGGTTGGGAAATACCTGGAGATTTTGGGGTGGAGCCCTGAGAGAGCAGGGTTTGGGCAGGGGAGAGACCTCAGCAGGGGTATAATGCCCTAGAGTCCACCTTCCAAAGCTGCCATTTTCTCCAAGGGAACTGATCTTGGTCATCTGGAGATCAACTGTAACAGCAGGAGATATTCAGATGCCACCTGGAGGTTGGCAACCCTACGGAGAGG
Organism: Gekko gecko; assembly: GCA_029375565.1. NCBI lineage: Eukaryota > Metazoa > Chordata > Lepidosauria > Squamata > Gekkonidae > Gekko > Gekko gecko. Next base: position 9,480 of record JAPDNY010000426.1, read on the forward strand.
GGAACAATGACAAGGATAGGAAATGGAGATGAACTGTGGTAAAGAATATGCATGCATGCATTCATAAGAACATAAGAGAAGCCATGTTGGATCAGGCCAATGACTCATCCAGTCCAACACTCTGTGTCACACAGTGGCCAAAAATACCAGGTGCCATCAGGACGTCCACCAGCAGGGCCAGAACTCCAGAAGCCCTCCCGCACACCAAGAATACAGAACATCTATACCCAGGGCCAGTCCCAGGCTTTTTGTGCCCCAGGCAATGCTAACTACTTGCGCCTCCCTGCACTGCTAATCAATTTTCAACAACAGTTGAATTGTAGGAAAAATGAAAAGCACAAAACTTGAAACTGCTATTTTTTTTTAAGTTGTATGAATAAGTAATACAACAATCTTTGATTTTCTTTCTCAAACAGAAAACAGTTTTAGGACACAAATCACAAATCATTTTGAATAATCCTGTGAATTGTGATGTTAAAAAGTCTCTTGAATGTTTCCATTGCAGGCACATCATCATCTCATTTTGTGTGCCTTTTCCTTTGCAAATTTTGTCACCAATTCCTTCAGGTCATGTGCTGATGCTTCCACATGTTCAACTGATATATTTGCTAAACCAAGTAGTCTCTTTTGCAGCGTTGTTGAGCGTATGTATATTTTTATAAGGCTGAGCTTTGAGAAACTGTTATTCCACTCTGGGGCCGTTCATTCCAGTCTCACAACACATCTGCCACCCCCAGGGGCTGTCATTCCACTCTGGGGCCGGTCATTTCAGTTCCAGAACATATCTGCTACCCTCAGGGGCTGTCATTCCAGTCCCAGAACACATCGGCTACACCCAGGTGCTGTCATTCCACTCTGGGGGCTATCATTCCAATCTCAGAGTAGTCTATTTGGGCCCAGAGACCTTACTGGAAAATCCATTCTGTAGTGTATTAAACTGTAAATCAAGCCTATACTTTGCAATGTTAAGCTTGACTCTGAATGTGGCTCCTCAGCTGTTGCATTACTATTGGTTCGTTTCTGCGGAACCTATGCTAGTAGCCAATCACTGTGTGATAATGTATCTAAGAGGGAACGTCTCTGATTGGACTTTATCCCTGCAATATTATTGGTCATTAACTTGTTATGGGTGTGGCTTTGTCAGCCCGGGAGAGTTTAAAAGAAGGAGCTGTGCTCCCCTTGTTGTGTGTTCCTGACTTACAGTTGCTGTTTAATAAAGCTGAAATCACTTGAAGTTGAATCCTTTGTTGAGTCTCATACTTAACAATTGGCGACGAGGATGGGATACTAGAGTGGGTAGGCAGCCCCGCTGAATCGAGACAGCAATGGTGGACGAGGACACATACCCGGTCAAGTCGGCTGAGGCTCCACGAGCAGTAGTGGCAGCACCGTCAGCCCAGATGGCCGTAAATCCGGCGTTCAAGGCGTTCAACCCGGCGACGGAGGACTGGGACTCTTACCTGGCACAGTTTGAGTTTCACCTCCAGGCAAACCAGATCACGGATGAGGCGAGGAAGAAAGCGACGCTACTGAGCTCCTGTGGCAAGGCATCTTCGACATCGCTCGGTCCCTAGTTGCGCCCACCGAGCTTAGCACAGCTACATGGGCTGATATCATGGTGAAGCTCAAGGGCCATTTCAGGCCACAGCCATCAAAGATAGCCTGCAGGCACGCTTTTACAAGCGGTGCCAGGGCCCGGCTGAATCGATAGCCGAATTCGTCACTGCCTTGCGGAAGGCGGCCCGGCCTTGCGGTTTCATCGACCTGGAAGAGGCCCTCCTCGACCGACTGGTGTGCGGCCTTCGGGACAAGCGCTTCCAGCAGCGCCTGTTCGCCCATTCCGAGCTTATGTATGCTGTGGCCTACGCTGAGGCTGTTGCCACTGAGGCTGCCGACAAATCGACCCGAGAGGTGTGACAATGACCGCCATCGGCAAGTAAAGAGCCTGTGGTCCACCAGCAGTCCACCAGTGAGGCTGACGGCGAGGCTGACAGCGTATGTAGAACCAGGGAGACACACCCACTGTGGACCAGACCGAAGACTCCAGTAGCGCATTCCTGTACCGGCTGCGGAGGCAAGCATGACAGAGACCTCTGTTGGGCCAAGGAGCTGATCTGCCGCTCCTGTGGCAAGCGGGGTCATCTGGCCCGAGTCTGTCGTGCCACCAAAAGATCTCCACCGTCTTCGCGACGTGCAGACCCAGGGTTCGTGTTCGAAATGACGACAAGGCATCTAGCTGTCATCAGACCGACTCCTGCTGCTGCCCATCAATGATCCTGGCCACCAGAGGGAAGCCCAGCAAGAAAATCTACGTGACGGTTCATCTGGACAGCGTTCCCTGCATCATGGAGGTGGACTCCAGATTGTCCATCACCGTCATCTCTACAGAGACGTGGCAACACTTGTTCCTGAGGTGAAGCTGCTGCCATCTGGCACCAGTGTCGACCCACTTGACCAACTTCCAAGGACGGCGCATTCCGTTGGCGGGAATGGCGACCTTCCACGTCGAGTTCAAAGACAGTAAGGCTGAGCTATCTCTCCTGGTGGCAGAGGGTGAGCAGGTTAGCCTGTTGGGCCTCAACTGGTTTGAGGCATTGGGGATCGCTATCACTGGTATCAACAAAATTTGTGTAAATAAACAGGACTCATTGTATAGCGAGTTTCCTGAAGTGTTTGTTGAAGGGCTCGGCACGTACACCAGCCCCCCGGTTTCTTTTGATTTGGACCCTTCAGTTCGTCCGATACGACTGAAGTATAGGAAAGTCCCGCTCGTGCTCAAAGCAAAAATTAAGTCAGAGTTAGATAAATTGGTCAGTCAGGGTGTTCTTGAACCAGTACCCTATGGGAAGTGGGAGACTCCAATTGTGATGCCTGTCAAGGCCGACGGGTTTATACGAATATGCGCAGACTACAAATGTACAGTTAACAAAGCTCTGCAGCAGCATTCCCATCCGGTGCTGGTAATCAGTCACATACCGGCATCACTGGGAGGGGGAAAAGTCTTTGCCAAGCTTGACCTGGCTCAAGCTTACCAGCAGTTGCCGGTGGACGACGCAACTGCTGAAGCCCAAACAATCGTTACCCATAAAGGGGCTTTCAGGGTAAAACTATTACAATTTGGAGTAAATGTCACCCTGGGCATTTTTCAAGGGCTAATGGAGGGGCTCCTGCGTGGGCTACCCGGTGTTGTGCCCTATTTGTTTTAATTGCGGGCACAGATGATTGTGAACTGATGGCTCGCTTAAGAGCAGTGTTGAGTTGTTTTAAAAATGCCGGGCTGTGGGTTAAGCGTTCAAAATGTGTTGTCAGGGTAAAAAGAGTTGAGTTCTTGGGGTTCCTCGTAGATGCAGATGGGGTCCACCCCACACCCGACAAGGTGGCGGCAATCCAAAATGTGCCTCCACCCCAGTCCAAGAAAGACCTCCAGTCCTTCTTGGGAATACTCAACTTTTATGGTGCCTTTCTGCCACACAAGGCATCGGTCGCTGAACCTCTGCACACTTTGCTCCACAAGAACGCTAAATGGGAGTGGGGTGAGTGGCAGAGGTGTGCATTCGCTTCAGTGAAGGAACTTTTGTCATCGAGTGCAGTCCGGACGCACTTCGATGAAAACAAACTGCTGGTGCTTGCAGCTGACGCGTCTCCTTATGGGTTGGGTGCCGTTCTCAGCCACCTGATGCCGGACGGATCTGAGGCACCGATCGCATTTTATTCCCGATCCCTCACTAAGGCAGAAAAGAGCTATGCCCAGATCGACAAGGAGGGCCTCGCCCTAATCGCAGGAATAAAGAAATTCCATGACTTTGTTTATGGGCGGCGGTTCCTCCTTGTGACTGATCACAAACCTCTCCTGGGCATCTTCTCACCAGACCAGCCGACACCGAACATTCTATCGCCCCGGATGCTAAGGTGGGCGGTTTTTCTGTCAGCATACGATTTCGAGCTGGAGCACCGTTCAGGGAAGGCTATTGGGCACGCAGACACCCTTAGCCGCTTCCCCGCACCACTAACTAACCAGAACTGGATGTTTTGGTGCTGGAAGAGCTCCCAGAGGCACCAGTCACCTCCACAGACATTGCCGCTGCGTCGGCAAAGGACCCTTTAATCGCCCGAGTTCTCAATTGGGTGTGGAGGGGGTGGCCGGCCGGGAAAATGGAGGCGGATTTCAAACCGTTTGTTTCCCGCCAAAATGAATTATCTGTGACTAAGGGCTGTCAGCTTTGGGGAAGTAGAGTTGTAATTCCCTCTAAGCTAAGGGAAAGAGTCCTGGAGGCCTTGCATGCGGGCCATCCAGGAATGGTTCATATGAAGGCCCTCGCCAGAGGGTACGTGTGGTGGCCAAACATTGATGCGGACATTGAGGTTTGAGTTCGGAACTGCATGTCCTGCCAACAGTCCCGGCCAGAACCACCTCATGCTCCTGTCCAGCCCTGGGAAAATCAAGGAGGCCATGGTCCCTCCTCCATATTGATTTTGCGGGCCTGTACCATGGGCAAATGTTTTTCATATGTGTAGACTATTACTCCAAATGGTTGGAGGTTGTAAATATGAGATCAACGAATTCTGGGGCTGTGATTCATGTCCTGCGCTAGCTGTTTTACAAGCACGGGCTGCCGGACTGTGTTGTCTCCGATAACGGGCCACAGTTCATTTTGGCAGAATTTGAGGGGTTCCTAGCTGACAACTTTGTACGCCATGTAACATCGGCCCCGTTCCATCCGGCCTCTAACGGACAGGCTGAACGTATGGTTCGGACGACAAAAGAATCGCTTGGGCACCTGACGTGCGGGGACTGGAATCAGAAGCTGGCCTCTTTCCTTCTGAGGCAACACATCACCCCGTGTTCGGCAACGGGGTGGAGCCCAGCTGAACTCTTGATGGGCCAGAAGCTATCTACCCTCCTTGACCGTTTGCACCCTGACTTGGACCAGTCCAAGCAACGGTCACAGGTCCCAGAGCAGGGGAGAGTTTTTGTTGTTGGGGACAAGGTATTTGCCCGCAATTATGTGGAGGGTCATCAGTGGCTACCTGCTGTAGTCACCAAAATCGTTGGTTCCAGGCTGTACGTGGTCCAGTTTCCCAGCGGATGGGAGATTCGCCGCCACGTAGATCAGCTCAGGGAGCGCTGGGCAGACTCAGGCACCGAGTCGGTGCCTGAACCTGAGCTGGTCCCCGAGCAGGAGGGGCCTCCCACCGAGTGCTGCAGAAGGGGATTCGGAGTCTGGGCAGACCCCAACTCCAGATCCTGTGGTCCCTGTTTGTGTTCCCCCTGACTCTCCTGCGAGAGAGGTTACCAGGGCTCCAGAAGAGTGTGCCGCTCCAACTCCAACGGAGCAGAGACCGCTGCGCCGGTCAAACCGAAGCCAAGGTGCCCCCCCCACCTGAAAGATTATGTTTGGCAGGGTAATGCTCCATCTTAGGGGGGGAGGAATTTGTTGTGTATTAAACTGTAAATCAAGCCTATACTTTGCAATGTTAAGCTCGACTCTGAATGTGGCTCCTCAGCTGTCGCATTACTATTGGTCGGTTTCTGTGAAACCTATGCAAGTAGCCAATCACTGTGTGATAATGTATCTAAGAGGGAACGTCTCTGATTGGACTTTATCCCTGCAATATTATTGGTCATTAACTTGTTATGGGTGTGGCTTTGTCAGCCCGGGAGAGTTTAAAAGAAGGAGCTGTGCTCCCCTTGTTGTTGTGTGTTCCTGACTTACAGTTGCTGTTTAATAAAGCTGAAATCACTTGAAGTTGAATCCTTTGTTGAGTCTCATACTTAACACATTCCACATTTTCTTTGCCATACTTCTTGTGCTATAATGTATTTCAATGGAGCCCATGCAAGTCAATTGGCTCCCAGCAATTCCTGGCTCCCATTATTTCCAATGGGCCTTCAAGCCTCTCCCATTGTTTCCAGTGGGCAATCCTGTCATTCCTTTTAGTACACCCCAATTTCACTCTCCCGTCTCCTGCTGCTAATTCTGTTCTAGCTAATTGCATAGAGAATTCACTCTTGGAAGATTTATGACAGGAGGATTCACACTGTGTACCTCAACTTCCTCCTTTTTTACTAGAAAATTTACACCTGATAGACATGTGACAGATTTCACACCCTAATGCTGACTGTCAGTTCTACTCCTCTCTGATTGCCATTGCCTAGTTGGCAGCACTGGCCCTGTCTATACTTTGTGGCTAATGGACCTCTGCTCCAGATGTTTATTCACTCACCTCTTGAAGCTGTCTATGCTTGTAGCTGCCGCCAACACCTCCTCTGACAGTGAATTCCACATGTATTCCACTTGTGGCTGCAAAATAGCTAAGGTTGTCAACAATCTGGAGAAAAAAGTCCTGTTCCTTTAACAGGAGCTCAATGGGATGCTATTAGTAAGGTGATGTTATATTTGCCTCTGTGCCTTGAAAAGTTTCAGCTGTCCATTCCCACACATTAATTTTTCTCCAGGCCTGCTGCCAACCTTGAAAACAACTGTGACTTTAAAAGGGGCCAGGTGGAAAACCTGCCTCAGCTCTGCCTCCCACAGGTTTCTTAAGGGCAAAATAACTAGCCAAGGCCAACCACTGCTCTGTGTGAGCGAAACCCTTTTGTCAGCTTGTGAAGAGAACTGGAAGTCACCGAATTCAGTTTTTCCCCCCTGAGAGACCTTTGCCCCAAATCTATCATCTCAGCCAACTAATTTATTAGCACCAGGAATGGCAAAAGATTGTGAAATGCTACTGTTCTGAGGTCAGTGGCTTCACATGAAGGCAGAGATTTCTTCTGTAAAATTCACACTAGGTGAGAGTTTCTGGAACAGGTGAGGTGAGGTGTATGAAAGTGAATGACAGGTTGGTTGCTTATCAGGGGATCCTGAGGGGCTCTCTCCAAATGAAAGACCAAAGGGCCTTGGCAAAACATGTGTCGTCGTCCCCCCCCATAATAGTATTAAAAAACCGAGAGGGTCATGCATAGATATAACGTTCAGCTCAACCACTGTTCCAGATAGGGTTGCCGGGTTCCCCCTGGCTACTGGTGGGGGATGGGGGGGTAGGACTGCCAGCACCAGAGGAGGGCAGGGACCTCAGTAGTGGGGTACAAGGCCTTGGAGCCCACCCTCCAAAGCGTCAATTTTCTCCATGTGATCTGATCTCTGTAGTCTAGAGATGAACTGTAATTCTGGGGATTGGATCCCACATCCCACCTGGAAGCTGGCATCCCTGGTTGCAGAACTTTAAAATTATGATCAATAAAGAACCCATAGAGATTATCCATATTCTCTTGTTTATTGGCGCACAAACAAGATTAAAACCTTGTCCTTTAAACAATACAGGTGTTGCAAGACCCATTGGGGGAATCCCATATGCCCCCAATTGCTGAGCTGGTGGACTCCAGGGCCCATCACCCAACACTGAGCCCAGCAGCTGGTGTCCGCCACTGCCACCCCCTGGGCCCCCAGCTGTGGCTGGTGTCTACTTAGGGAAACCGCTACAGCTGGCCACCACAGGGAGTCCCCTGAGTCTGCTGGGAAATCTCTCTAGGGTCCCTGTGTCAACTATACTGTGTTCAAGTAAGTCTGGCTGTAGATGAGTTTGATCTATTTGGCAGGAGCTGATAGCTCAGAGTGTCTATCTGGCTGGCTCTGACTGGTTTAGTGCAGTTCTGTGTGGCACTAATTAACCTACTCACTGTGACTCAGCACTGTAATCTGATTGGTCAATTGATGTATATATGCAGTCATACTCTGTGCAGTTTTACCCTTGATGGGAACCTGGTGTCTGCGGAGCATTTTGTCACTGTGTCCAATTTCTGTGGTGAAGGCTGGTGTAAATAAATGTAAATAGTTGGACTCAAGTCTTCATTTGATCCTTGCACTCCCTTACTTTTCACTGTGGGCTGGCCACCGCGGCAACTCTGACACCCTGTGGCCCCAATTTGCGGATTCAGATGTCCGCAGAAGGGGGCCACAGGTGGCTAATAGTATATAGATTGTTTTTGAGCATGTTCATTCTGTTAATATTGTTAAAAGAATTGCAAAATACAATAGAATTAATATTGTTAATAGAATTGCAAAATACAGCATATGATTACAATGTTAACAATAATCCCAAAGGGATTAGAAAACCTTTGTTACTTAGGGGGAAACATGGCTTAAATAAGAAAATAAAACAATTGCCAGTTTTTGGATTTATGTAGTAAATTTTAAAAGGAGCCAAACAAAGCTAGTAGGATGCTGAGGGGTTTTGTGCACAGGTCAGAGGTTAAGATGCTGAGCTGAATTGCAGACCAGAAGGTCTGTAGTTTGGCAGTTCAAGACCCGAGTGCCACGTGATGGAGTGAGCTCCCGTCTCTGGCTCCAGCTCCTGCCAACCTAGCAGTTTGAAAGCAAGAAATTGCAAGTAGATAAATAGGTACCCCTTCAGTGGGAAGGTAACAGCATTCTGTGGGCCTCTCAGCGTTTAGTCATGCTGGTCACATGACCACGGAAATGTCTTCAGACAACGCTGGCTCTTCAGCTTGGAGATGAGTACCGCACCCTAGAGTTAGATTTGACTAGCTTTCGAGCAAAGGAAACCTTTATCATTTACTTAAATAGGACTGTGCTGTCATGAAATGGTTGAGAAAGTTGCCTTGGTCAAGGGCCAGGGACTGTGGCCTGCCATCTTGCTGCCCATCACTGCAAGTCTGCTCCAGGCTAGGGAATTTCTACACCACTTGCTGCATCATTTTTAAAACCTCACACTTTGCTTCTGCTCTGTTTGAGACTTCTGTTTGTCTTCTGGTTTCTGCATTGTACTGTTAATTGGATGTCCCATCCTGTTGATTGTACTTGACTATAGAATCTATGCTGCAATCTCGTGAGGTGCTGTCCAGGCACTCCAGGAGGCGGCTGGAGATTTCTAGGACTGCAACTGATTTCCAGGCAACAGAGATCACTTCCCCTGCAGAAAATGGCCAGTCTGGAAGGTGAATTCTACGGCATCATACTCCACTGAGGGTCCGTCCCCAAACCCCGCCCTCCTCAGGCGCCACCCCCAAATCTCCAGGTATCTCCCACCACCTGGAGCTGGCAGCCCCCATAATCTGCCTGTAGTCTCAGCAAGAAAAGTGGAATATAAATAACCAAACAAATATAAAGATAAATAATAGAGCCTATGAGCCATTCTCGTCCACAGGGAATAGAGAGCCCTCCTCCTGGCCATTCGGTCCTGTAATGTACCCAAACCAACCATGTGCTCTGACTGGTTCTAACCAGTCCGACATGCGGCCAGGCGAAGTGCCTGAGCTTGGACCTTGAGGACAATTGGGGAACTAGGATCCGAGAGGTTAATGCAATTACTGTAAATAGACCACTCACGGGTGTTTGGGGTGTGTGCGGTGTGTTTTCCTTGGGGTGTATAAGCCGGCCTGCGAGCTGGCTACTTTGTCATGTTCCTGATCTTGAAATAAAAGTATGAGCTGATTTCATTCTACCCGACGCTTCAGTCTCAGTACTTTTCACTGACAATGAAGGTGGGATCCTACCTCTCATGAACAGAGACCACGCATTGAGCATCACATCAAGGCCAATGCGGAGAACACTGCACACCAGCATCTCCAGTTGCCGTTTCCTGCACTGCTCCTAGACCTAAGCATCGCACTGCTGCCCCCATGTGCAGCACCACACCACTCCTCGTTCCGACGGCACCGCTCCCGAACATCCACGTGGAACCCGTAAGATGGCTGCTGCCTCCAAGAGCCTTCCAGCCTTTGACATCTCCCAACCTACCCAATGGGAGACCTGGCTGGAAACCCTGGAGAGCCACTTCATCATCCGCGATGTCATGGAGCCGGGTAAGGAAAAGGCGTACCTCCTCTGGCACTGCAGGATGGCAACCCACCTCCTGCTGAAAGACTTAATACAGCCCCGGCTGACCAAAGATAAGTCCTACGCCACACTGGTCAAAGCACTGACTGACCACCTGGCCCCTAAACCCACAAAATTTGTGGAAAGGATGGACTTTTTTTGTGAAGGTCCAGGGTCTTGACAAAACTGCCTCTGATTTTCTTGTGGCTCTGCACCAGGCTGCCCCGAGATGTTCGTTCCCCGATTTGACGGGATGCACTGCTGAACCAGTTCCTTGTGGGCTTATGGGACCCCAAGTTACAGAGGAAGCTGGTCAGCCAAAATGACCTGGATCTCGACAAGGCGATCCAGGAGGCCATGGCATATGAGAAGGCCCACCAAGACCACCACGCCAAGGTGGTCCACCACACCCAAGCGGCTGTAGGGTCCGACGTCTCCGACGATGAGGAGGTCCTACAGGTCCAACGCCACCTGACCCAGTGCTCCCAACGTACCCTGGGAACCACCACGGCAAAGGTCAGCCCCACATCCACACCCTGTGCCAGCTGCGGCAAACCCCACGAGCGCTGGTCTTGCAGATTCCAGGATGCCATCTGCTGTACCTGCCACAAGACCAGCCACATTGCCAAGGTTTGCCGCTTCAAAGGACAACACCAGAGAACCACAGCGCAGCTTGACTCATCGGATCTCCACACTGTTTTGGTCCACCAACAACAAACAGTATGTAACTTGTCCCCAGATGGCCCGGACAAGGTGCATGTGACTGTCCTTATCGAGGGGTCCCCCTGTCCCATGGAAATTGATTCCAACTCATTATTTTTCATACTCTTGACTGAAACCCTCCATTCTTTGTGCCCAAAGTGGGGATCCCATTTGTGCAAGCCACAGGGTCTCACATTACGGGACTTCAATAAGAACCCTGTGGTGGTCCACAGCTGGGGCAAGTTCCAGGTCCAGTTTAAGGGGTTCTCAGGATTCCTAGACCTGTTGGTGGTGGAAGGGTGCCTCATTAGTTTGTTGGGCCTATCCTGGTTCCCACCCCTGGGGCTCAAGATATCAGGGATCAACCAGATCCGGACGGCAGATTTGGAGACGGTCTGCAGAGAGTTTCCAAGAGTGTTTGATGGAACTCTGGGACGGTACACCGGGGCCCCCATTTCTCTGGACTTTGACCCAACTGTACGACCCATCCACATTAAGGCGTGGCTCCCCCCCCCAAGAGATGCGAGCAAAAATAGAGATCAAGCTCAATCGCCTCGTTGAGCAAGGGGTGCTGGAACCAGTCACGTCCGTGCACTGGGAGACCCCCATCATCATGCCGGTTAAACCAAACGGTGACATGAGCATATGTGCCAATTATAAGTGCACTATCAACAAGGCCCTGCAAGACCATGCTTACCCGGTCCCAGTGGTAAGTCACGTATTGGCCTCCCTAGCGGGGGCCGAAGTCTTTGGTAAGCTGAATTTGGCACAAGCTTACCAGCAACTGCTGGTGGACACAGCCGCTGCCAAGGCACAGACAATCGCAACGCACAAAGGGGTGTTCCAAGTAATGAGGCTACAGTTTGGGGTCTGTGTGGCGCCAGGGATCTTTCAGTCATTTATGGACTCTCTTCTTAAAGGCATTCCAGGAGTCCAACCCTTTTTAGATGATGTGATCACCGTGGCGCTGGACTCCACAACTTTCACAGACCAGCTCCGGCAAGTGCTCCAGAGGTTCGACTCTGCCAGCCTCAGAGTGAAGAAAGAAAAATGCCTCCTTGGGGTGCCCCGCATTGAATTTCTGGGGTTTGCGATGGATGCGCAGGGAATCCACCCCATGAACGATAAAGTGTGGGCTCCCCCCCCTCTTCCAAGTTGGAACTGCAGGCTTGGGCCTGCTCAACTTCTACCATGCTTTCCTGCCCTTGAAAGCCGCTGTAGCGGAACCACTTCACTGCCTCCTGGATAAGGAGGCACCCTGGGCCTGGGGACCCAAGCACACTGTGGCATTTCAGGGGGTCAAGGACTTGCTCCCCTCTAACTCTGTCCTGCACCATTTCAGTGAGGTGCTCCCAGTGGTCCTCACTTGCGACGCCTCCCCCTACGGGGTTGGGGTGGTCCTGGGCCACCAGTTACCAGAAGGCTGGGAGGTCCCAGTTGCCTACTATTCACAGACTTTGTCTTCTGCGGAGCGAAACTACATGCCAGATAGACAAGGAGGCGTTGGCGATAGTGACTAGGGTTAAAAAATTCCACCACTGTCTATATGGTCAGCCCTTCACGGTGTTGACGGACCATAAGCCTCTTCTGGGTCTACTGGCTCCGGACCATCAGACACCCCAAATGGTCTCCCCCAGGGTTCTCCGGTGGTCCATCTTCCTGGTGGGGTACACCTACACCCTCCTCCATCGCCCCGGGAAAGCCATGGGCCATGCTGATGCCCTCAGCTGCCTGCCACTGCCGGTTACGGACCCTGAACCTGCTCCCGCCCACACGGTAACCTTTTGGAGTCACTTCCCGACTGCCCGGTCCATGTGCAGGAGGTGGCCCGCCTCTCGGCCTGGGATAAAGTCCTCTGTCGGGTCCTGGACTGCGTGGGGAGGGGGTGGCCTTCAGCCAAAGAAGGCCCTGAATTTACACCATTTGTCGCAAGAAAGGATGAACTGTCGTCATATAAAGGGTGCTTGATGTGGGGAGGCCGGGTGGTGATCCCAGCCCCACTCCAGCAGTGCGTCTTAGAGGCTCTGCATGAACACAACCCAGGGGATGAAGGTGTTGGCGAGGAGCTATGTCTGGTGGCCAGGCCTCGATCAGGACATTGAAGACAAGGTAAAAAGATGTCCGCCCTGCCAAGCCTCTCGCCCCGACCTACCCAAAGCGCCGGAGAGAGCTTGGGAGTCCTCCCATCGCCCCTGGTCACAGCTCCACCTGGATTTCACAGGGCCATTCCAGGGGCAACTGTTTTTCATTCTGGCGGACTCTTACAGCAAGTGGCTGGAGGTCGTCCCTGTCTCGGCGACCTCATCAAAAGTGGCTATAAAAGTGATGTGGCGGATCTTCAGTGCTCAGGGCCTCCCAGACATCCTAGTGACGGACAACAGGATGGTCTTCACGTCTGGGGAGTTCCAAGACTTCACCAACTATTACGGGATCTGTCATGTCAGCTCAGCTCCGTTCCACCCCGCCACCAACGGGCAGGCCGAGCACATGGTAAGGACAACCAAAGATGCACTCTGCAGGTTAGACTCCACAGACTGGGACTACAAGTTGGCTTCTTTCCTTTTCAGCCAAAGAACCACACCACATTCCACCATGGGCCATCAAAACCCCAGAAGCCGCACAAGGATTTTTTCCAGAGGATCCCGTTTATGCCCAGAACTTCACCCAGGAGCCCCCCTTGGGCCCCACTCATATGAGGTCACCAGCAAGGATGGACAAAAACGACATCGCCACATTGACCAGCTCCACAGACGCACCCTGCTGGTGGAGCCAGAAGACTTTGAGGAGCCGAACACGCATGAGACAACCGAGCCGGTCACCACAACGGGCCTGCCGGATGAACCAAGCAGCCCAGCCATCGCCTGCCAGTCTCCGGATCCCACTGGGCAACCCTTGGGACCTGTCAGCGTCGTTCTGGCCCCACTGCCTTTGGACAGCCCCACGCCAAGACCGTCAGCAGCGGCTCTGGTTCCAGCGGCGTCAGGACCCCGCCGCTCAACCCAAGGGCGCAAACCGCCCACATAGCTGAAGGACTTTGCAGGTGTCTTTCGGAACAAGGGGAGGGGTGTAATGTACCCAAGTCGACCATGAGCTCTGACCAGTTCTAACCAGTCCAACATGCGGTCAGGCGAAGTGCCTGAGCTTGGACCTTGAGGACAATAGATGCTTGGATCCTGAGTCCCCTCCAATCGGGGAACTAGGATCTGAGAGGTTAATGCAATTACTGTAAATAGACCACTCATGGGTGTTTGGGGTGTGTGGGATGTGTTTTCCTTGGGGCATATAAGCCAGCCTGCGAGCCAGCTACTTTGTCTTGTTCCTGATCTTGAAATAAAAGTATGAGCTGATTTCACTCTACCCAACGCTTCAGTCTCAGTATTTTTCAGGTCCAAAAGAAGCAAAGCAGTTTTGGGGAGAGACAGGTTTGTATGGTGTTTAGGTTGACTAGGATCTGGGAGGCCCAAGTTCAAGCCAGCAGCCCAATTACAGCACTGAAGCCAAAGCAAAATATATCCCACCCCCTCCCACAGAAAAAAATATTCGCACGATTGTCTGTTTCAGCCAGATTTAAATTTGTGCCCCACCCAGCAATTAATCCACCCAAGCCAGTATGCACTGTTCCGCAGTAGCAAATAACTAGGTAAAGGGTGGACTTGCATCAGGCAAATGGCATGGGACTAGGGCTGCCAACCTCCAGATGGGGCCTGGAGATTCCCAGAATTACAATTGATCTCCAAGACAGCACAGATCAGTTCCTCCAGAGGTTTTTAAATGGCTGCTGTGAAGGGTCAGCTGAGACCAGTCCCCAAACCCCACCCTCCCCCAGGCTCCACGCCCAAACATCTAGGAATTTTCCAACAAACAGTTGGCAACCCTACTTGGGGAGGAGGCCCCAATCCTCCCCTTCCCACCCCCAGATTTAGGGTTGCCCTCCTCCAGGTGCTGGCTGGAGATCTCCCACCATTACAGCTAGTCTCCAGGTGACAGAGATTATTAGTTTGCCAGGAGAAATGGGTTCTGTAAGGGAAGATCTTGTCTCACTAACCTGTTAGTGTTTTTCTGAGGGAGTGAACAAACATGTGGACAAGGGGGACCCAATAGATATTATTTACCTTGACTTCCAGGAAGCTTTTGATACTTCCAGGAGCAAAGGCTCCTAAGTAAGCTCAATAGTCATGGGATAAAAGGACAAGTCCTCTTGTGGATCAAAAACTGGCTTATAAATAGGAAACAGAGAGTGAGTATAAATGGGAAACTTTCTCAGTGGAGGGTGGTAAGCAGTGGGGTACCACAGGGATCAGTATTGGGTCTGATGCTTTTTAACTTGTTTATTAATGATTTGGAATTGAGAGTAAGCAGTGAAGTGGCTAAATTTGCAGATGACACGAAGTTGTTCAGGGTGGTGAAAACCAGGGAGGATTGTGAGACACTCCAAAGGGATCTGTTGAGGATGGGTGAGTGGGCGTCAACGTGGCAAATGGGGTTCAATGTGGCCAAGTGCAAAGTGATGCACATTGGAGCCAAAAATCCTAAATATAAATACACGTTGATGGGGTCTGAACTGGCAGAGACGGACCAAGAGAGAGATCTTGGAGTCGTAGTGGATAACTCAATGAAAATGTCTAGACAGTGTGTAGCTGCAATAAAGAAGGCCAATGCTCTGCTGGGGATTATTAGGAAGAGAATTGAAAACAAATCAGCCAGTATCATCATGCCCCTGTATAAATCATTGGTGTGACCTCATTTGGAATACTGTGTACAGTTCTGGTCACCACATCTCAAAAAGGATATTATAGCATTGGAAAAAGTGCAGAGAAGGGCAACTAGAATGATAAAAGGGTTGGAACACCTTCCCTATGAAGAAAGGTTAAAACACTTGGGGCTCTTCAGCTTGGAGAAACGACGGCTGAGGGGTGACATGATCGAGGTTTATAAGATTATGAATGGGATTGAGCAGGTAGAGAAAGGAGTATTTTTCTCCCTTTCTCACAATACAAGAACTCGTGGGCACTCCATGAAATTGCTGAGCAGTTGGGTTAGAACAGATAAAAGGAAATACTTCTTCACCCAAAGAGTGATTAACATATGGAATTCACTGCCACAGGAGGTGGTGGCAGCTACAAGCATGGACAGTTTCAAGAGGGAATTAGATAAACATATGGAGCAGAAGTCCATCATTGGCTATTAGCCACAGGGTATAGATGGGAACTCTCAGTCTGGGGCAGGTGATGCACTCTATTCTTGGTGCTGGAGGGGGCAGCAGTGGGAGGGCTTCTGGTGTCCTGGCCCCACTGCTGTATCTCCTGATGGCACCTGGTATATTTTGGCCGCTGTGTGACAGAGTGTTGGACTGGATGGGCCATTGGCCTGATTCAACATTGGCTTCTCTTATGTTCTTATGAGAAAATGGCTGCTTTGGAAGGTGGACTCGAAAGCAGTATACCCCACTGAAGTCCCTCCCCTCCCCAAATCCCGCCCTCCTCAGGCTCCACCCCCAAAATCTCCAGGTATTTTCCAACTTGGAGTTGGCAGCACTACCTGGCCTGCAGATGTCTTAAGTAACATGTTGTTTGACCTCTAGTTAAACCATATCCTGAGAAAAAGAATGAGAAACAGTGACGTTTGGCCTTGAGTTAAAATACGTCTGTGTGGGGGGAAATGTTTACTCTGAAGAGCCCTAGCACAGGAGTCCTTGTTTGTGTCTCTTTAGGAAAAGACCTACAAAAGGTGCTTTGAAAATGGTTAATTATTACAATAAAAGGTACGACCAGTGGCAGCTCAACAATAGAGCCAGCATGGTACAGTGGCTGGAATGTTGGACTAGCACCTGGGAGACCCAGGTTTGAATCCACACTCTGCCCTGGCCACTCACTGGATGAGACTGGGGCAGTCGCACTCCCTCATGCTAAGCTACTGTTATGTACTGAGCCTAAAGCCATTCCTCAAGCTGTGCCTAGAACAGGCTGAGCTTGCTTCTCTAGAACAATAGCTGACCTGGATCCAGGAACTAACCAATAGATACGCAGTGTAATGTGCATAGCCTATCCCTGGGAGTGGGCGGGTGTTGGGTGTGGTGTTTGCAGGTTCTATAAGCAGGGCTCCAGCCCTGCTAGCTTGTCTTGTAGTTTGCTGAAATCACCTAATAAACCAGAGCTGATCACTGCAATGAGTCTAGAACCGATTGTTTGACACTTACATCGACAGATTGTTGTGAGGATAGAATCAAGAAGGGGAGAATGTTGTTAGCTAGCCCCCAGAAGAAAAGTGGGATATAAATTAAGCAAACACATAAGGGTGCTGCCTGAGCAGGCCTTGCCTGTTTATGGCCAGCCCCCACCTCACACACACCCTGCCGCCTCCGCTGACAGCATGATGCTACTTTTCTCCTTATTCCCCAGGTATCTTTGAACCAATATTGTGAGAGTCTGGAAGGCCTAGTGAGGGATGCGGAGAGATGGCAGCATGGTACAATCCAGCCTCCTCAGCTCTCAGAAAGCTGAGCAGGGTCACACAGTAGCTGGAAGGGAGACCACCAAGGAAGGTTTTGCAGAGGAAGGCCGTGGCAGACCACCTCTGCTTCTCACTTGCCTGGAAAGCCCCTGGCTGGGGTCACCAGACGTCAGCTGCAACTTGAGGGTGCTTTTCTCTCTCTCACACACACACACACACAGAGGCCTGCCTGCCAGCCAGCCACAGGTTTTCCTATAAGAGTTTGGGAATCCCTATCTGATTACCTGATGGGCTAATCGTCTACATGCTGCGAGGCTTTTATTTTTTTTTAATGGGAGAGCATGAAAAAAATGGTATTCATTGCCTGCTCTCTAAAACATCAGAATAGATTTTACCCCTCTATTGCCACCTTTGCATCGCTTAAAGTGCAGATTAGGTTTGGTGGGCTAGGTAAACCTCTTGGTCTCTAGAATCTTTTAATTTTGCGAACATAAAACTTATTGTGTGCAGAGGTCAGAGTTTTCATAGAAACCCTTCTTCTCCTCTAGTTCCATCCACACCCATTGCAAAAAGAATCTGGTGGCTGAGAGACAGCCAGAAACGCCTCTTGGCCCCCTTCTCTCAGTCAACAGAGCTGCCCTTGGGAGCCAAACACATTTTCCACAGTGAGGCTTTTAACCATCCTGCTTTCTGTCGGGTTGGCTGGCTCGGGCACCTCCTCCCCTGAACCACCCTCTTCCTAGCAAAAAGGGCCACAGTGCCATCCTTGGCTGAGTTATACTCTGCATAGGGTTGTTGGGAAATTTCTGGAGATGGGAGGGGGACAGGGAGGGGAGAGACCCTCACAGGTTATAATGCCATACAGCCCACTCCCCAAAGCAGCCATTTTCTCCAGGGGAATTGATCTCTGTCATCTGGAGATCAGTTGCAATAATCTCAAGAGCTCTCCAGGCCCCACCTGAAGGCTGGCAACTCCAAGCCCATTGGCTTCAACAGACGGGTGTGACTCTGCTTAGGATGGCACTGCAGGGCCCCTGAAAGGTGCCTTTAATTTCCAGAACAGGGCCAAGACCTCACTCCTACACAGGAAAGACTTCCTTCCCCTTATCCGAGAGCCCGACTAAACAACATACTTCGACTGGGTACACACTCTCCACGGTGTGTTGACAGAGGCCCTCTGGGAGTTTGGAACATGCTTGGAATGTGATTCCCAGGTGCAGGTGCAGGTGGGGGGTGGTAATTAGGATCCGGATTCATGCTCACCTCCCACTGAGAAGAAAAGAGGCTCCAGCCTTCTCCCTCTGCTGTTTTTCTAGCCAAGGAAGCACCATTTGCCGCACTGGGGAAATGGATGGGCTATACGTCAAGTTTCCCCAATGGGGCAAGCAGTGATTCCCTGAGGCCATTTCAGGTTAAGAAAATGGTGTGGAGGGAGGAAAAGCTTAAGCCAGGGGTGTCAAACACAAGCCCCGGGGGCTACAGGGCTCTTATCTGGCCCTTGAGCAACTGGTATGTATGGAAATGTAAGTGTAAAGTACTGGGTTCTAGACACGTTGTGTAGTGAATCAGCTCATAGTTTATTGCTCTAGATACAAGACAAGACAACACAGCCAGCCCAGAGGCCGGCTTATATCCCGGTTGCATGCCACACCCCACACACATCCCACACCGTTGAGAGGTTTATTTACAGTGCACCCAACTCCCACTGGTTCATACTTGGATCCTGACCGACCAATTGGTCCGTTCTAGGATCCGTGCAGGCTATTGTCTCTGAAAGCAAAGCTTTGCTACTTCACATAAGAACATAAGAGAAGCCAATGCTGAATCAGGCCAACGGCCCATCCAGTCCAACACCCTGTGTCACACAGTGGCCAAAAATACCAGGTGCCATCAGGAGGTCCACCAGTGGGGCCAGGACACTAGAAGCCCTCCCACTGCTGCCCCCCAGCACCAAGAATAGAGTGCATCACCTGCCCCAGACTGAGAATTCCTATCTATACCTTGTGGCTAATAGCCAATGATGGACTTCTGCTCCATATCTATATATCTAATTCCCAAGTTGCCTCCTCTGTGCGGATATCTAAATCCGCACATCGGGGGCACCTGGGGAGCAGGGGAGATTTTCCTGCGCACGTGGGGCAGTCCCCACGTGTGCAGAAAAATCTAAAAAGTTTTTTAAAATGTAAGGGGAATATCTAAATCCCCAAAAAGTAAGAGCATTCCCTGCGCATGCGCAGGGAATGCTCTACAAACTGGCCGTTGCCGCCACGCCGTCAAGGGATGGGAGGGCGGGGAGAAGGCTTGGCGGGCCAGCCGGCCTCGCCTTTGCCGCTGCTGCTGGGGAGGGAGGAAGGGGGAGGCTTGGCGGGCAGCCGGCCTCGCTGCTGGGGAGGGAGGGTGAAGCTTGGCAGGCCAGCCGGCCGGCCTCCCCCACCACTGCCGCCGCCCTGCTGCTTGGGAGGGAGGGGGAGGCTTGGCGGGCCAGCCGGCCGGCCTCCCCCCCCTCGCAGCTGCCGCCGCTGCCGCTCTGCTGCTTGAAAGGGAGGGTGAGGCTTGGCGGGCCAGCCGGCCGGCCGGCCTCCCCCCCGCCATCGCCACCGCCACTGCCCTGTTGCTTGGGGGGAGGGGGAGGCTTGAGGGGCCGGCCAGCCTCGCCGCCCCTCCGCTGCTGCTGGGGAGGGGGAATCTCGGCGGGCCAGCTGGCCTCGCCGCTGCTGCCGCCGCCGCTGCTGGGGAGGGAGGGAGGGGGAAGCTTGGCGGCCGGAATACTCCCCCCCCCGCGAGTATCGCGGGTCCCGCCTCTTGTGTTTATCTAATTCCCTCTTGAAACTGTCCATGCTTGTAGCTGCCATCACCTCCTGTGGCAGTGAATTCCATGTGTTAATCACTCTTTGGGTGAAGAAGTACTTCCTTTTATCTGTTCTAACCCGACTGCTCAGCAATTTCATAGAGTGCCCACGAGTTCTTGTATTGTGAGAAAGGGAGAAAAGTACTTCTTTCTCAACCTGCTCAGTCCCATGCATAATCTCATAAACCTTGATCATGTCACCCCTCAGCCATCGTTTCTCCAAGCTAAAGAGCCCCAAGCGTTTTAACATTTCTTCATAGGGAAGGTGTTCCAACCCTTTTATCATTCTAATTGCCCTTCTCTGCACTTTTTCCAATGCTATAATATTCTTTTGAGGTGTGGTGACCAGAACTGTACACAGTACTCCAAATGAGGTCGCACCAATGATTTATACAGGGGCATTATGATACTGGCTGATTTGTTGTCAATTCCCTTCCTAATAATCCCCAGCATAGCGTTGGCCTTCTTTATTGCAGTTACACACTGTCTAGACATTTTCATTGAGTTATCTACTATGACTCCAAGATCTCTCTCTCTTGGTCAGTCTCTGCAAGTTCAGACCCCATCAATGTGTATTTATATTTAGGATTTTTGGCTCCAATGTGCATCACTTTGCACTTGGCCACATTGAACCCCATTTGCCACGTTGACGCCCACTCACCCATCCTCGACAGATCCCTTTGGAGTGCCTCACAATCCTCCCTGGTTTTCACCACCCTGAACAACTTATTGTCATCTGCAAATTTAGCCACTTCACTACTTACTCCCAATTCCAAATCGTTAATAAAGAAGTTAAAAAGCATCAGACCCAATATTGATCCCTGTGGTACCCCACTGCTTACCACCCTCCACTGAGAAAGTTTCCCATTTATACTCACTCTCTGTTTCCTATTTAGAAGCCAGTTTTTGATCCACAAGAGGACTTGTCCTTTTATCCCATGACTATTGAGCTTACTTAGGAGCCTTTGATGAGGAACTTTATCAAAAGCTTTCTGGAAGTCAAGGTAAACAACATCTATTGGGTCCCCCTTGTCCACATGTTTGTTCACTCCCTCAGAAAAACACTAACAGGTTAGTGAGACAGAACCCTTACAGAACCCATGCTGAGTCTGCCTCAATAGTTTTTGTTCATCAATGTGCCTACTAATTCTTTCCTTAATAACAGTTTCCACCAATTTACCCGGTATCAGCGTCAGACTGACTGGCCTGTAATTTCCTGGTTCTCCCCTGGAGCCCTTTTTAAAGATGGGAGTGACATTAGCTACCTTCCAGTCCTCAGGAATGGAGGCAGATTTTAAAGAAAGATTACATATTAATGTAAGGAGATCCACAAGTTCACATTTCTATGTTAAGCTTCAAGTCAGGACCAGGACTGTAAGCCTTGACAATCCTATTGGTTGTTGTAAATTTGTAACCAGTCAGAAACTGTATAATAGTTATGGAGGGAACAAACCTCATTGGTCTTTATCTCTCTACTGTTATTAGCTGTCAACTTAAGAAGGGGCGTGGTTTTGTTAGCCCGCACTGTTTAAAAATTGTTCTGAGATTTCGTTCCTGGGCTATAAGATCTCCCAGAGAGGGATCGAAATGGAGCCTGCCAAGGTTGCTGATGTGGTGGGGTGGGAGGCCCCAAAGATTCGCAGGCAACTCCAAGCATTCCTCGGATTCACCAATTTTTATAGGTCCTTCTTGGCAAATTTTGCCCAGGTATCCTTGTCTCTCACGGACCTCCTTAAGACAAAAGGGAAAGGGGTGGAGGGGTCTCATCTGGGGGCTAAGCTTGACTGGATCCCAGAATGTCAAGCAGCATTTGAAAAACTCAAGGCTCTCTTTATTTCCGAGCCTGCGGTAGCACACCACAATGAACTGAAAAAAATCATAGTCCAGGTTGATGCCTTGGACGTGGCCATGGGCGGCACCATTTTGCAAGAGGGGGAGGATGGGAAACTTCACCCATTAGCCTACATCTCTAAGAAGTTTAACGAGACAGAAAGGAACTGGTCAGTGTAGGATAAAGAAGCAGGTGCAATAAAATTGGCCCTTTCGACCTGGCGTCATTGGTTGGAGGGAGCGCAGGTGCCGTCGAAGTTTGGACTGATCCTAAAAATCTCGAGCTTCTTCACACCCCGTGGAACTTAAACGCCAAACAGCTGCAGTGGGCAGACTTCTTCTCTAAGTTTAACTTCACTCTCCATCACTTCCTGGGAAAGGCGAACTCATTGGCAGATGCCTTATCCCACCTTCCCCAACATGACAGTAAATGGGAGGAGATTCAGGACTCTATGTTCATGCCTACTCAACTAGGGGGTGTTGTTGCAACTCGCAGCCAAGCGAACGCTCCACCCCTTCCTCCTGAACAGTCACTGGAATCTAAATTTGCATCCGCCCTGTCGGAGGTGGACCGAGCGGAACTTGAGAAGGAAGGGGGGCTGAGGAGAAAGAAAATGGTTGTTGGTACGAAGGGACCAAGCTCTTTGTTCCAGGTCAATGCAGGGGGAGGTAATGGGTACCGCACATGGTACAAAACTGGCTGGACATTTTGGGTTTGTGAAGTCTTTGCAACTCCTTCAAAGACAATTTTGGTGGCCAGGGATGAGGTGTGATATGTCTCTATTTGTTACATCCTGCCAGACATGCCTCATGAGCAAACCCCGCCCCAGGAAACCCCGGGCCTCCTGCAACCGCTTCTGACCCCTTCGAGACCGTGGGAAGTGATATCCATGGATTTTATTACAGATCTTCCACCTAGTACAGGGAAAATGGTGATTTGGATGGTTGTTCTCATAACAAGTGCATTTTATTCCTTTCAAGACTATCCCCTTGGCTAAACAGTTAGCTAAGGCGTTCTTGCATCATGTGTTCAGGTTACACACATTGCCCCACAAGATAATCTCTGATAGGGGTCGCAATTCATGTCTCACTTTTGGGGGGAACTCTTGAAGCTATTGGGGGTGGAGCAGGGGCTCAGTAGTGCCTATCACCCCAAGACCAATGGACAAACGGAGAGGGTGAATCAAACCCTGGAACAATATCTGCGTTGCTTCACCAACTTCCAACAGGACAACTGGGAAAGTTTGTTGCCCCTAGCGGAGTTCTGGTACAATAACACGACCCATTTGTCTACGGGGGTTTTGCCTTTCATGGCGGTGCATGGCTATGATGCTCCCCCCTTCTGTTCCTCGCCAATATTGACTTACCGGGGGGAGGCAGGACTTGGTGTAAAAAGCTCCAAGAGGCATGGCCTCTCTTATGTAAAACTCTGGATGATGCTAAAAGGGAATACAAAACTCAAGCCGACAAGAAACGGAGCAAGGGGTGGGATCCAAAACCAGGTGATTTTGTGTATGTCTCCACCCAGAACATTAAGGGGCTCCAACCTAGTAGAAAGCTGGGGTGGAAGTTTGTTGGCCCTTATGAAATCAAACACATGATTAATGACGTGACGGCTGAACTGATCCTACCTAAAGCATTGAAAGGTGTTCATCCTGTGTTTCACCTTAGGTTGTTACGATATGACCCCGGAGAGAACCAGTGGCGGCCTCACCGAGCTGTACCGCACCCCCTCATGGTTCAGGGGGAGCCACATTATGAAGTATCTGAGATCCTGGATTGCAAAGTCTCTGGGAATAAGTTGTATTACTTGGTTGAGTGGGTGGATTTTGGTCCGCAACACAGGGAATGGGTTAAAGTGGATAACCACCAGTGCTATCCTGGGAAACCTGGGAGGGAGCTCTTATCGGGAGGGCAAGATGTCAGGTAGCCCTGCCATTCCTGTGAGGTGGAGGGGGGAAGCTGAAACATCTTTCATTGTTCAGGAATGCGGGAGGCTCAAGTCTGTGTAAAGTACTGTTTATGCTGTGTGTTTTATCTTTCGCCTGACCTTGGGTCTCAAGCCTGGATATGCCTAGCTGTCTGGTGGGATATACTGGTCTGGGTGTTTATCTTTCTCTTTTGGTGCACGCGTACAATGTATCCATTGGCTTGTAGCTGGGGGAGGGTTAGTTCGAATGCGCTATAATTGCCCATGCCATGTACTCTCTGGTATCACTGACAAAAGCAGTTCATGCATCTCAAAGACTGGTCTTTAATAAATACTATCTTCTTATGAAGCCTGGTGTTTGACTGACTATCTGGGGAACTTGACAATGGGTCAAAGAGTGTATGGTCTGTCAACAATCATGACCAGAGTCTCCTCCGGCTCCTGTGCAACACTGGCAATGTACACAAATCCATATTGATTTTGCTGGGCCTTTTCAAGGCCAAATGTTTTTAATTGTAGTAGCTTCCTTTTGAAAATGGTTGGAGGTGGTTCATATGCACTCAGCAAGTGTTGCTTTGGCTCATAGCCACCTACAGACTCCCAGATGTCCTGCTGTCTGACAACGGGCCCCAATTTACCTCTGGGAGTTCGCTAAGTTTTTGGAGGATAATGTCATCCAACATGTTACGTCGGCTCTGTTCCACCCAGCCACGAACGGGCAAGCCGAACATATGGTTCAATCGGCTAAGGAGGCTCTCAAATCTGCCAAGTGGGGACTGGGGGCAGAAGCTAGCTTCTTACCTCTTGAGGCAGCACATTACACCCTGTGCAGCCATGGGGAGGAGCCCCGCAGAACTGTTGATGGGCCTGCTTGACTGGTTCCATTTGGACCTTACTGAGTCCAAGCCCCAGCAAGCCGAGGTCCTGGAAAAGGCACGATCCTTTAAAGTTGGGGACAAGGTGTTCATGCGAAATTACACAGAGGGTCATTTATGTCTTCCTGCCATAATCTCAACTGTCTTGGGCTCCAGAATGTATGTGGCACAGCTTCCTAACAGAAGAAAGGTATGGCACCACATAGATCAGCTCAGGGAAAGGTGGGCTGATTCAAGTCTAGAGTCGAACCCAGAACCTGCGTGGATCCCCGAAGAACAGCGAGGGCCTCTGGATGAGGAGGTGAGTGTTGCTGAGCCCAGGCAAACCCCAACTCTTGAACACGGTCCCTCTGAAACTGACACCCCAGACTCACTGGACAGTGAGTCCGCCGGGGCCCCTGAACCTTTGGTTGCTTCATAGCCACAGGAGCAAAGACCTCTGCGCAGGTCTCAGAGAAATAGATGTGCCCCCTCCTATTTAAAGGATTACGTTTGCAATAGGAATGTCTCACCTTAGGGGGAGGAATTGTTATGTCCTGACTAGTGAACTGACTGTATTCTTTTCTATGTTAAGCTTCAAGTCAGGACCAGGATTATAAGTCTCGACAATCCTATTGGTTGTTGTAAATTTGTAACCAATCAGAAACTGTATAATAGTCGGCATTGCAGCTGATCGATGTGCCATCTCAGCAGTTGCCCATCTTCAGTTGAGACTTTGTAGGGCAAGGGACCCATGACCCTGGCCAGAATCCAAGCAGGACCCTGGGTGTAGTTCCTGGCATACACGGGATCCTCCAGGAAAAACCACCGGGGGGCTTCCTGATTTGCACGGCTGAGCTGTGTTCCCGGGCTCGATCAGGATGCAGATGGTCCAGATGTGTCGTTAGGTGCTGTCCCATCAGGAGCTTGCCTGGGCTGCGGCCCATGGCTGTGTGTGGTGTTACTCTCTGCCCAAATAAAAAAGCGGCCAGCTTGTACTCCCATTCCCCCAGGCCCATCCGGCACAGGGACTCTTTGTTGTCTGGACCATTTGTTCGGCTTGGCCGTTGGTTGCAGGGTAGAATGGTGCTGAGCAGATGTGCCAGATCCTGTAGTAACTCACAAAATCCTGGAACTCCGCTGAGGTAAAGGCCATCTCGTTGTCTGTGACCAGTGAGTCCAGGATGCCATGGGTGCTGAAGACCTGCCACATTGCCCAGATGGCAGATCTAGATGAGGTGGAACTGGAACCACTTCCAGCTACTTGGTGCAGGCATCTGCCAGGATGAAGAATGTTTGTCCTTAGAATGGCCCCGCAAAGTCCTGATGTAGCCTGGCCCACGGTTTGTTGGTGGATTCCCATGGCTGTACCGGGGCTCCGGGGGACTTGGGCCATGATTCTTGGCAGGTCTGGCAGCGCTTCACCCTGTCCTTGATTTTTCTGTCTAACCCTGGCCACCACACATAGCTCCGGGCCAGGGCCTTCATGCGCATGATGCCCAGTTGTGTCTCATGCAGGGATATGAGCACTTGCTGGCAGTGGTGCGGGGATGACCACTCAGCTTCCCCAGAGCAGGCACCCCTTGTGGGACGACAGCTTGTCCTGCCAAGATGAGAAGGTGACAAATTCCAGTCCCATCAGGCTGGTAGGCCATCCCCTCCCCACCCAGTCCAAGACCCAGGAGAGGATGCGATCCCGGGCAGTGTGATGAGACACTTTGGTTACCAGAACCGGGCGGTCAGGTAGGTCTTCCAGCAGGGTGATGTGATGGGCCAGAGCCAGGTTGGGGTCACAGGAAGGCAGTGGAAGGTGGCTGAGTGCATTGGCGTGGCCCATTGCTTTGCCAGGGCAGTGAATGTGCACATACTGGTACCCAGCGAGGAAAATGGACCAGCAGAGCACTTGGGGTGACAGCATCATCGGGGTCTGGCAGTCTGGGGCTAGGATACCTAGGAGCAGCTTGTGGTCCGTGACCACGGTGAAGGGCCAGCTGTAAAGGTAATCGTGGAATTTCTTTATTCCAGCCATGTTTGCCAAGGCCTCCTTGTCAACTTGCACATAGTTGCACTCAGCCATGGATAGGGTGCGGGAATAATAAGCAACAGGTACCTCCCAGCTGTCAGTCAGCCGGTGCCCGAGGACTGCCCCCAGCTTGTGCGGGGAAGCATCGCACACCAGGACCACCGGAGGTGACTCATCAAAGTGAGTGAGGATTGCATTGGAGGTCGAGTTCACTCACTGCCTGGAAGGCTGCATTGTGTTTGGGACCCCAAGCCCATGGTATTGTCAGAAAATGCCTTTGATGTTTCTCACTGAATCCATTGTTTTATGTTCCCTACCCCGCTTTGCGCTTGCGTAGCTATGCAGGCAGAAACGTGGGAGCTTCTTCCCTGCCGCTTTTCCTTATCACAGTGGCCTTGAACGTAGGCTTTGGACTATTCTTGTTTTGCTGAGAATTTTCCAGTCCTGGGAAGGCAAGGGGAGGGGGGAGTAGTCTCCGCTCATGAAGTATTTCTCCCGCCGGGAGTTCCCGCGCGAGTGCACAAGTTTCATTTGCTAGGCGCTTCATTGCATCACACTATAAGTTAGCTTGCTTTGCTTCGCCCCCATTCCTGACAATGACCTCCTACTGTGGGTTTTTAGCAAGATAATCCAATAAACCTTTCCTTGTGCAAGAATGACTGGATCTACTTGATTTCAAACCTGACAGGTATGTGTTTATCGAGGAGGCAATGGAGGGCTCCACAACTGCCGCCTTGTGTGGCAGGAATGAGTGGTAAAAATTGAGAAGGCCCAAGAAAGGCTGGAGCTCGGCCTTGGAGGTGGGGGTAGGCGCATGTACGATGGTGCGTATCTTGTCTGGCATGGGGTGGATGCCCTGCATGTCCACTGCAAACCCAAGGAATTCCACCCACGGTACCCCCAGCAGGCACTTCTCTCACTTCACTTTCAAGCTGGCGTCAGTGAAACGGAGGACAGCCCACAGCCACATGGAGAAGGTCTCGGTGTCAGGAGCCACGATTAAAACATCATCAAAGAAGGGCTGGATTGGACTTCCAGAGGCAGGAAAAGGAAATGGCCACCTAAGTCTTTTGCACCACCAACCCTGATCTCCCACCAGCGTCAATAACCCAAAATTTTATGGGGAAAGACACGTGAGCACCACAGCAACTGAATCCTAAAAACCAAAAGAAGGTACAAGCCTTAATTTCCCTGTCGCGGCTGGAGCCAAAATTGGGCCTCCCCACACTGACAGCCCACAAAATGGCGATGGGCAATACTGAAGCAGATAAAGCGACAGCCCCAGTCAGCTCCTCAGACTTAGCGGCAGCATTATCAAACATGGAAAGAAATTTTTTGGAACACATTTCAACTATGTTCAAGCCTTTCTATGAACACATGAAGATGGTACAGAAGAGTGTACAAGATATGAAAAAAGTAGCAGAGGGAGCGATGCAAAATAGTCTAGCCAACCAGATTGATATTCAAGAAATTCAACAAACTGAAGATCTTTTGGCTGAGAGAATGCTAGATCTCTCTACACACACACACCTCTCTCTCTCTCTCTCT
>JAPDNY010000427.1:0-40801 GCA_029375565.1 Gekko gecko
CCCCCCGCCTGGCTGCGGGAGCCCCCACGGAGCCGAGGAAGCCGGCTCTGGGAGGGAGGGCGGCAGGCCTTGCGGCGACCGCAGCCGCGGGCCCCGGAAAGCCGGCTCTGGAAGGGAGGGCGGCAGCTGGGCCCCCCCTTCCGGCTGCGGAACCCCACAGCCGCGGGCTCCGGGAAAGCCGGCGTGGGAGGGGGGGCGGCAGCTAGACCCCCCGCCCCCTTCCCGGCTTTCCTGGGAACCCCGCGGCCGTGGGCCCAGGGAAAGCCGGCGCTGGGGAGGGAGGGCGGCGGCTGGACCCCTGCCCCCTTCCCTGGGGCCCTGCAGCTACAGAGTCTCCAGGAAAGCCAGTGCTCTGCTGCCACCCCGGTCTCCAGGCCCCACCGGGAGGTTGGCATCCCCAGTGGGGGGCGCCCAGGCCTGTCCTGCCTAGGGCGCCCAGACACCTGGGCCGGCCCTGATCCCCAGTTGCCCAGCATTTTGATTCAAGGCTCTGCTTAATTGAGGGACGGGTCAAAGACCTGCTCCCAGCGTCTCCTGCAGTGAATAGAGATAGGGCGTGGGGCAGAGTCTCTCAACCAACGGTGCGGGGCACCTGCCGACACCTTTCCTGGGCGCCCACAGAGCGTTTTAATCAAGTGGGTGGGGC
The DNA here is from genome assembly GCA_029375565.1 of Gekko gecko. Lineage (NCBI taxonomy): Eukaryota > Metazoa > Chordata > Lepidosauria > Squamata > Gekkonidae > Gekko > Gekko gecko. The sequence continues at coordinate 647 of JAPDNY010000427.1, forward strand.
CAGGTGAGCCCCCGCCGTAGGGAGTAACAGGGCCTTCTTTCTAATGGCGCTAAGGTGGTATATCGCATGGCCGCCTCTCTTTCTGCAAGTTCAGGAAGGAATCTCTTGGAGAGGACCCCAAGGGAATAAGCTGCCAGGTTTTTGCTCCGGAGAACAATGTTGAATGTATGAGTTTCATCCCAATGTGATTCAGTATCTACTTACTCCCAAGTTTCCGAGATACACGGGGCAGCCCTGGCTAAGACCGAGTGCTGGGACGCCCTGCACTTTCAAACTGGGTTTGGCCAGTTTGCACAGTAAAATCAGTTGGAAAGTGCATTTGAAGTGGACCGAAAGTGGACTATTTATAGTGTGTGTGATCGCAGCCACTGTCCTGCTATTGCAGAGCTCTTCTGACAAGCAAGAAGGAGGAGGAGGAGGAGGAGGAAGAGAAGAGGAGGAGATTGGATGAACAGCTTAAAACCATCGTAACAGTTTTTGGGCTAGCAGCATGCTATAAAAATGGTGTCAAAAGTTAAAAGACTGAGTAAACAAAACGATTTTGGCCAGGCACCCTGCGCCAGGTGCAGGGGAGAAGGGCATTCCATAGGTGAGGGGGCCACTACTGAAGAAGCCCTGCCTCTAGTGTCCACCCGCCTCAAGGCCGGGGCCCAGAGAGCAGAGCTTGTGAGGCAAATCTTAGAAGAGAAGAAGAGGAGATTGGATTTATACCCTGTCCTTCTCTACCCGAAGGAGTCTCAGAATGGCTGACAAATTCCTTTCCCTTCCCCTCCCCACAACAGACACCCTGGGAGGTAGAAGAAGAAGAGGAGATTGGATTTATACCCCGCCCTTCTCTACCGGAAGGAGTCTCAGAGCGGCTGACAAACTCCTTTCCCTTCCCCTCCCCACAACAGACACCTTGTGAGGTAGAAGAAGAAGAAGAGATTGGATTTATACACCGCCCTTCACTACCTGAAGGAGTCTCAGAGCAGCTGACAAACTCCTTTCCCTTCCCTTCCCCACAACAGACACCCTGTGAGGTAGAAGAAAAAAGAAGAAGAGATTGGATTTATACCCTTCCGTCACTACCCGAAGGAATCTCAGAGTGGCTCACAATCTCCTTTCCCTTCCCCTCCCACAACAGACACCCTGTGAGGTAGAAGAAGAAGAAGAGATTGGATTTATACCCCGTCCTTCACTACCTGAAGGAGTCTCAGAATGGCTTACAAACTCCTTTCCCTTCCCCTCCCCACAACAGACACCCTGGGAGGTAGAAGAAGAAGAAGAAGAGATTGGATTTATACCCTTCCCGTCACTACCCGAAGGAATCTCAGAGTGGCTCACAATCTCCTTTCCTTTCCCCTCCCCACAACAGACACCCTGGGAGGTAGAAGAAGAGGAAGAGATTGGATTTATACCCCGCCCTTCACTACCCGAAGGAGTCTCAGAGTGGCTTACAAACTCCTTTCCCTTCCTCTCCCCACAACAGACACCTTGTGAGGTAGAAGAAGAAGAAGAGATTGGATTTATACACCGCCCTTCACTACCTGAAGGAGTCTCAGAGCGGCTGACAAACTCCTTTCCCTTCCCCTCCCCACAACAGACACCCTGTGAGGCAGGCGGGGCTGAGAGAGCTTTGACAGAAACGGCTCTTTTTCAAGGACAGCTGTGCCAGAACTACGGCTTGCCCAAGGTCATCCAGCAGGTGCAAGTGGAGGGGTGGGGAATCAACCCCGGTTCTCCCAGATTTGCGTCCATGCACTTAACCACTACGCCAAAGGCGGCCAGGGGAGAACTTACCCCGTCGTAGAACCTGATGGAGGTCATGTGCATCTTTGAAATGGCGATGCTTCCATAGTGAGGATGCCAGAAGAGGAGGCCGTCGGAGAAGAAGTAGAGTTTGCCTGGAACGCAAAGGGAAAGGGAGAGAGGAAATCAGACGCATTTGGCAGCGCATGTGGACTGAATGCGCTTGGAAGCAACACAGCAAACCCCCAGCTGAACAAGATCGGGACGCAAGGACTGTGCATGGGAGCAGTTTCCAGAGAGTGGCCATGCTTGGTCCGCAGTCGAACGGCGAGATCTGAGTCCAGGACCACCCCTTGAGCCGGGGGAACTCTGGCTCTCAAAAGCTCATCCCCCCCCCAAACTGTGTTGGCCGCTAAGGCTAGATTTATGGAAAGGTTAAGGGCCAAAACTAGGTGCAATAATACAACCGTCCTGGATTATTTGTGCGCCCACAATTCCCATGTATACAAAGAAGAGACGGAGGAAGGAAGAACATGCCTGGATCGGGTCAAGAAACTATCTGCCCCAGCCAGGTATTCTCAGAAAGTTTCCACGCAGCCCTTGGGGGCAACTGCCCTCTGCCCGTTTTACTCCCTGCCACACCCCAGCTCTGCTCTTCAGAGACGAAGAAGCCCCGCCCTTCACTACCTGAAGGAGTCTTGTAACGGCTCACAATCTCCTTTCCCTTCCCCTCCCTGTGGGGTAGGTGGGGCCGAGAGAGCTCTTTCGAGGACTGCTCCTGAGAGAACAGCTCCGAGAGAACTCGTGACTGACCCAAGGTCACACCAGCAGCTGCATGTGGAGAAGGAGGAGGAGGAGAAGAAGAAGAGGAAGAAGAAGAGGAAGAGGAGGAAGAGGAGGAAGAGGAGGAGGAGATTGGATTTATACCCCACCCTTCACTACCCGAAGGACTCTCAGAGCGGCCTACAATCTCCTTTCCCTTCCCCTCCCCACAACAGGCACCCTGGGAGGTAGGTGGGGCCGAGAGAGCTCTCTCAAGAACTGCCCTCGAGAGAACAGCTCTCAGAGAACTTGTGACTGACCCAAGGTCACACCAGCAGCTGCATGTGGAGGAGAAGGAGGAGAAGAAGAAGAAGAAGAGGAAGAAGAAGAAGAAGAGGAAGAGGAGGAAGAGATTGGATTTATACCTCACCCTTCACTACCCGAAGGACTCTCAGAGCGGCCTACAATCTCCTTCCCTTTTCCCTCCCCACAACAGGCACCCTGGGAGGTAGGTGGGGCCGAGAGAGCTCTCTCAAGAACTGCCCTCGAGAGAACAGCTCTGAGAGAACTTGTGACTGACCCAAGGTCACCCCAGCAGCTGCATGTGGAGGAGGAGGAGGAGGAGGAAGAGGAAGAGGAAGAAGAAGAAGAGGAGGAGGAGGAGGAGGAGGAGATTGGATTTATACCCCACCCTTCACTACCCGAAGGACTCTCAGAGCGGCCTACAATCTCCTTCCTTCCCCTCCCCACAACAGGCACCCTGGGAGGTAGGTGGGGCCGAGAGAGCTCTCTCAAGAACTGCCCTCGAGAGAACAGCTCTGAGAGAACTTGTGACTGACCCAAGGTCACCCCAGCAGCTGCATGTGGAGGAGGAGGAGGAGGAGGAAGAGGAAGAGGAAGAAGAAGAAGAAGAGGAGGAGGAGGAGATTGGATTTATACCCCACCCTTCACTACCCGAAGGACTCTCAGAGCGGCCTACAATCTCCTTCCCTTCCCCTCCCCACAACAGGCACCCTGGGAGGTAGGTGGGGCCGAGAGAGCTCTTTCGAGGACTGCCCTCGAGAGAACAGCTCTGAGAGAACTTGTGACTGACCCAAGGTCACCCCAGCAGCTGCATGTGGAGGAGGAGGAGGAGGAGGAAGAGGAAGAAGAAGAAGAAGAGGAGGAGGAGGAGGAGGAGGAGGAGATTGGATTTATACCCCACCCTTCACTACCCGAAGGACTCTCAGAGCGGCCTACAATCTCCTTCCCTTCCCCTCCCCACAACAGGCACCCTGGGAGGTAGGTGGGGCCGAGAGAGCTCTCTCAAGAACTGCCCTCGAGAGAACAGCTCTGAGAGAACTTGTGACTGACCCAAGGTCACACCAGCAGCTGCTATGTGGAGGAGTGGGGGAATCAAACCCGGTTCTCCCAGATTAGAGTCCACTACTCTTAACCACTACATCAAACTGGCTCTCAAAGGTTAAGAACCAACTTTCTCTTCAGCTCTGGGTTAATAAGTTATGGGACTATCTAGTCATGGATAAAATATCCAATCGCATTTCGAGGGCTGAACATCCGAATTATCACCAGATCTTCTGGAGAGACGGTTTCCCTTTCTTTGATTACATGGAGAAAATGGTTAAAATCCTAAAAAATGATCCCAGATCGTTTTAAACTTATAGCTATTTATTAAATTGTTTCCCAGTTTTCATTATATCATCTATCAGACTTCATGTAGCAGTTCTTCTTTTATATAAAGAATGTTATTAGTTTATATAAAGAAAATAGGGACGGAGAAAGGAAGGGAGAAAAGAAAAATACAGAAATACTCAAAGTTCCAATTCGGCATTCTGGCACGCATATCTTCTCATTACAATTATGTAGTAGTTCTTCCTTCCTTCCTTCCTTCCTTCCTTCCTTCCTTCCTTCCTTCCTTCCTTCCTTCCTTCCTTCCTTCCTTCCTTCATATTCATAGCTCGCCTTTCCCACATGTGGGCTCAGGGCGGGTAACAACAACACGTTAATAATACAAAGCAAGAATTAAAAAAAATAAATAAAAATAAAAGCCAAGGATCATCTGGTAAAGCTGCGTCTGCTCAGCTTACAGAGTTCTACAAGATCTCACAGCCCAAACCGGTCCATTTTACCATACGTGGTGGACTTGTGATGTAGTTAAAAAATATTGGATCTGGGTACATGAAATATCACAAAAAATGCTACAGAAGAATATTTCATTTGTACCGGAAATGTTCTTATTAAATGTTGTGCCACAGGACTATACTGTACAAGATGCGTATATGCTTGTACGAATTGTAACTACTGCTAGAATTTTGTATGCAAAATATCGGAAGAAAGAAGAAGTCCTGAGAAAAGAAGAACTGATACTGGATGCAGCAGAAATGGACAAATTAACGTTACAGCTGCAGGGAAAACCTGAAAGTGATTTTGAAAAAAAATGGGAGCGCTTTTATAAATGGCCGCAAAAAATATCAGGGTAACGTAAGAGATAGAGTATAATAATAATCCACAAATGATACTAATGGAACTGATTCGAATCAAGCGGATGAAATCTGGAGAACGTAGAGTATAGACTCCAGCACTCGTCTGCTTTTTCTGTTCTGTGTTTTATTGCTTTCTGTTTCACTGTTCTTCCCCCCATCATTGTTACCTTCCATTTCTTTCTGTTCTCTTTATAAAACCAATAAAATGTTAAAAAAAAAAAAAGATTTCACAGCCCGACACAGTTGGGGCCTCTCAAAAGAGCATTGGAAACAACCCCCCAAGACCCAGGTTCCCTACAAACACTGGGACCCCCAGGTGCCAACACCGAGACACGGCAAAAGAAACGCCGTCAGTGGGAAACGCTGTTTCTCACAGGGTTTGCCTGTCAATTTTGTTCCGGAAAAGAGCAAAGTAACCTTTGAAGAACTGTATTTTTCACAGCGACGGCGCCGCCCCGCTTTGGGCTTTTTAAAGAAAAAAAAATCTCACACGTATACACAGTGACGAGTTCAGGAGACAAACCGAGCTCCCGAAAACTCCCGCAACTGAGTACCGCTGCAGGACTTATCTCGAAGATGGCTTTTGGAACAAGCAGTTTTGGAGCAAAGCCATCCTTGCCTGGTTTAGTTTGGGGGGGTGGGGGTGGGCTGGGACGGGAAGATCTACTGCTGGAATGAAAATGCCAGCTTCCAGGATAAGGCTCATAACTCTGTTGTTTGCTCTCTGAAACTCCTCTAATGTTCAAGGGATTTAAATGCAATACTTGAAATGAACGCTGCAGGACGGGAAGCCTTTTCAAACCAGGTCGGGTGACACACTGAAGGGAGACAAGATTCGACCCACGGAGCCGACACAGCGTGGCGGACAGACATGCACAAGAGACTCTGGTTACGGCAGCTCGGCTGCATGGCGACTCTAGAGGCGCCCGGGGACCGATCTGCCCACCCGGGGACGTGTGATCATGTGCAGCGATGCATACAGTTGGGATGGGCACCGGTCCCATCATGAGGCCTGGAGGCAACCCACGAGACACCCACGGGCAGTGCTGGTAACTGCTACCAAAGAACAGGGACAAGCACGCACGAAGCTGCCTTCTACTGAATCAGGCCCTTCTTCCATCAACCATGCTCTCCAGGGTCTCAGGCAAAGGTCTTTCCCGTCACCTCCTACCTGCTCCTTTTAACTGGAGATGCCGGGGATTGAACCTGGGACCTTCTGCATGCCAAGCAGAGGCTCTGCCACTGAGCCACGGCCCCTCTCTATGGCTCTCCAGGGTCTCAGGCAGAGATCTTTCACATCACCGTCTACCTGGTCCTTCTCACTGGAGGTGCCGGGGATTGAACCTGGGACTTTCTGCATGCCAAGCAGATGCTCTACCACTGAGCCACGGCCCCTCTTTACAGCTCTCCAGGGTCTCAGGCAAAGGTCTTTCACATCACCTCCTACCTGCTCCTTTTAACTGGAGATGCCGGGGATTGAACCTGGGACCTTCTGCATGCCAAGCAGATGCTCTACCGCTGAGCCACAGCCCCTCTTTACAGCTCTCCGGGGTCTCAGGCAGAGGTCTTTCACATCACCTCCTACCTGGGCCTTTTAACTGGAGATGCCGGGGATTGAACCTGGGACCTTCTGCCGGCCAAAAGATGCTTTGGGATGCTCAGACAGTAGCCCCTCCCCATGACAAATCCTCCTGAACTCATGATGTGCTGCCTTCTACTGAATCAGGCCATTGGTCCATCAAGGTCAGTATTGCCTACTCAGACTGGCAGCTGCTCTCCAGGGTGTCAGGCAGAGGGAGTTTCACATCACCTTCTGCCCAGTCCTTTTAAAACAAGAGGAGAGATTGGATTTATACCTCGCCCTTTACTACCCAAAGGAGTCTCAGTGTGGCTCACAAGCTTCTTTCCCTTCCCCTCCCCACAACACACACCCTGTGAGGTAGGCCGGGCTGAGAGAGCTCTTTTGAGAACTGCTCCTGAGAGAACAGCTCTGAGAGAACTTGTGACTGACCCAAGGTCACACCAGCAGCTGCATGTGGCAAAGTGGAGAATCAAACCTGGTTCTCCCAGCTCAGAGTCCACGCTCCCCGCTACCCCAAACTCGGGATGCTGGGGGATCGAAACTGTGATCTTCTTTTTTTAAAAAAATAAATTTTATTACATTTTTTGGAACCTTACAACAAAATCATTAAATGTAATACAAAACAAATCCTCCTGATCCGTGAAGCTGCCTTCTACTGCGTTGGACCATCAGTCAGTCAAGGTCAGTATTGTCTACTCAACTGGCAGCGGCTCTCCAGGGTCTCAGGCAGAGGTCCATCATATCACCTACTACCAGATACCTTTTAGCTGGAGATGCCGGGGGCTGAACCTGGGACCTTCTGCGTGCCCTGTCCCTAAGAAATGCCTGCTTTGTTCCACCTGTGGAGGACACATTTGAGTGCCCAACAATAATCTCAGGTTGGTTAAGAAGAATCTTAGAATCATAGAATGTTAGAGTTGGAAGGGGTCTTGCAGGTCATCTAGTCCAACCCCCTGCACTCTGCAGGAGCATAGCCGACAGATAGCCCTACATACCTACAATATACCCGAAAGATGGTCGTCCAGCCTCCGCTTGAAAACGTCCAGCGAAGGAGCATCCACCACCTCCCGAGGCAGTCTGTTCCACTGCTCAACCACTCTTACAGTTAGGAAGTTTCTCCTGATATTTAGCCGGTAACGACTCCCTTGTCATTTCCACCCATTAGATCTAGTCTTGCAATCCGGAGCAAGAGAGAATAGATCTGCTCCATCTTCTACATGACAGCCCTTCAAATACTTGAAGACTGCACTCATGTCTCCTCTAAGTCTTCTCTTTCCCAGGCTAAACAGACCCAACTCTTTCGGCCTTTCCTCGTAAGACTTGGATTCCAACCCTCTCACCATCCTGGTCGCCCTCTTCTGGACACGATCCAGGTTGTATATCAGATAGTTTTCATATAGCACTGCTGTGGTCTCCATTGTTCGTTTGTCACATTATACTGCTGAGCTTACAAAAACGCTGCAGGTTATAGCCCTGAACATGGTAAAACTGCAACCTGCCTTTGTCTTTGCTAGACACTGGAGGGAAAAGTACAGGCCCACAGGTAGGGGAAAGATTAGGGGAGAAAAGCACACAGATTTATAGCTTTTAATTAGACTTACTGCAACACGGCCGTTGCAGGATGTATCTTGGTTGGGTCAGCTCCCAAATAAACTGTTTTCATAAACAAATCGTGTCAGGGTTGTATTTCAAATGTTTCAAAATCAGTTCCCTCCGTTCTTGTAGCTGGAACGGGGACCAATCGACTACTTTGGAAGTTGAATATGTTTAATTAAAAAAAAGGCTAAGAAGACAATTTCGCCAGCCGGACAACGAAGGTAAAGGGCTTGAAAAGGCACTACGGAAGTAACGGCTGGGTGACAAAGAACCGCTTTCAGCTCAACCGTGATGGGCACAACTTAGGCCAGCTTTGTTCTTCGGCGACAGACCATCAGGACCCTGCCAGAGGGCACTTGCAAAAAGCTGCTTTTGAAAGAGCTTAGCCCATGCGGCGGGTTCAAGAACTAAGACACAAGCCCAAGGATTCTCTGGGCACATTAACTGTGGTAGTGGAAAGTGCCAGCAAGAAGAGGAGGAGGTAATTGGATTTATCCCCTGCCCCTCACTACCCAAAGAAGTCCAGCTTACAAACTCCTTTCCCTTCCCATCCACACAACAGACACCCGGTGAGGTAGGTGGGGTTGAGAGAGCTCTTTTGAGGACTGCTCTTGAGAGAACAGCTCTGAGGGAACTTGTGATTGACCAAAGGTCATCCAACAGCTTCAAGTGGAGGAGTGGGGAATCGAACCTGGTTCTCCCAGATAAGAGTCCGCACTCTTAACCACTACACCAAACTGGCTCTCACCGCAAACAAGTTGCAGTGACCCCAGGGGGTTTTCAAGGAAAGAGACATTCAGAGATGGCTGGCCGCTGCCTCCTCTACATAGCAAACCTGGAACTCCCTGCTGATCTCCCACCCAAGTACCAACCAGGGCCGACCCTGCTTAGCTTCTCAGATCCGATGAGATCAGGCTAGCCTGGGCCACCCCGACCAGGGCAGAATTAAGCAGAGGTGGGTTTAACATTGCCGGCCTCTGCGTAGCAACCCTGGACTTCCTCAGTGGTTTTTCTCATGCAAGAACTAAACAGGGCCGATCATGCTTAGCTTCCCAGATGTGATGTGACTGGGGCTAGTCTGGCTCATCCAAGTCATGGCAACTCTCCGTCTGGGGCAAGGGATGCCCTGTCTTCTTGGTGCTGGGGGGCGGGGGAATCAACAGTGGGAGGGCTTCTGGTGTCCTGGCCCCACTGACGGACCTCCTGGTGGCCCCTGGTCTTTTTGGCCACTGTGTGACACAGAGTGTTGGACTGGATGGGCCATTGGCCTGATCCAACACTGGCTTCTCTTATGTTCTTATGTCTGGGGCAAGGGATGCCCTGTCTTCTTGGTGCTGGGGGGTGGGGGAATCAACAGTGGGAGGGCTTCTGGTGTCCTGGCCCCACTGCTGGACCTCCTGGTGGCCCCTGGTCTTTTTGGCCACTGTGTGACACAGAGTGTTGGACTGGATGGGCCATTGGCCTGATCCAACATTGGCTTCTCTTATGTTCTTATGATAGGAACTCTCATTCTGGGGCAAGGGATGCTCTGTATACTTGGTGCTTTGGGGGGGAGCAACAGTGGGAGGGCTTCTGGTGTCCTGGCCCCACTGGTGGACCTCCTGGTGGCACCTGGTATTTTTGGCCACTGTGTGACACAGAGTGTTGGACTGAATGAACCATTGGCCTGATCCAACACTGGCTTCTCTTATGTTCTTATACATACGGAGCAGAGGTCCATCAGTGGCTATGAGCCACAAGGTATAGATAGGGACTCTTAGCATGGGGCAAGGGATGCTCTGTATTCTTGGTGCTTTGGGGGGGGCAAGAGTGGGAGAGCTTCTAGCATCCTGGCCCCACTGCTGGACCTCCTGGTGGCCCCTGGTATTTCTGGCCACTGTGTGACACAGAATGTTGGACTGGATGGGCCATTGGCCTGATCCAACACTGGCTTCCCTTATGTTCTTATAATTAAGTACTATCAAGCCACAACAGACTTATGGTGATCTCTTAGGCGGGTTTCCAAGGAAAGAGATGAACGGAGGCGGTTGGCCTTTGCCTGCCTCTGTGCGGCAGTCCTGGGCTTCCTTGGTGGTCTTGACGGTATTGGTAGCCGCCGCAAAAAATAGCAGAGTAGCTCTGCTTCTTTGTACAGAGTATTTACATTTATTTACACTGGACACCGGAGATATTTACACAGAACTTCAGTAGCAATTTCAGGATACAGACCGACAAAGTGCTATGCAGACGGTTGCTCTCCAAAAGGAGTGTGGAGGGTTCTGCTAGTTGCAATATATATTTACACCAACCAATCAGAGGACAGTATGTACACTAGCTGAGTCATGGTGACTGTCCAGAAATGTGACACAGCTCTAGTCACCTGACCTCTCTAGCTGTCAGTTTAGATCAGCATGATCTGACACATGAGTCCATAGCTCACTGACGTCTTGCCAGCAATATGACCAAATGCTGTCAGGTCTCCCATCCAAACACTAACCAGGGCTGATCCTGCTTAGCTTCTGAGATCGGATGAGATCGGGCTAGCCTGGGCCACCCAGGCCAGGGCACACGTTAAGTATTATGGGGTTTACTGTGGGGAGGGGGAGATGCTGGCCAGTATATTAGAGGCAAAAAAACCCAAATTACTTGGCATTTAACAGCACTTTAGAGTTCCAAACACCTTCTTTGTGCTACAAGGACAAGCAGAGAGAACCAAAGTGGAACAGGATCTCCTTTTCATACAAGGGCTTAAGACAGGGCCCTGCACAGCCCCTGCACGCTAAGACATTTGCAGCATCCGACAGGCGACTCACCTTCCTCCGGCCTGCACAGCGAATTGCTGGAAGAAATGTACGCGCCGTCGCCTCCCGTCAGGAAAGTACCCAGGAACGATTCTTCTTCCTGGAAAGGGACAGAAATTCACAAGACTGAAACGTGACCACGCAGTTCCTGAGCTGGGAATGCTCCTGAAGTAGCCACTGCAAGACGCTTACAACTAGCCCATGGACTGATAAAATTATCACAGAAACGGGGGCAAAATTCATCTCAAGGGCACGAAAACACCATTGACCGAGTCCTGAAACTATCCAGACTGACTGGGTTCAGAGGACTGACCTAATTCTGATCGCAGGCTGACGGATACCTTCAGTGAACTTTTAAATAAGTGCTGGCTCCGCCCTTTTATTAAGTGAAGCTTGGATTCCAAATTGTGTTTATTTGTATACTGCATGTTTGTATCGGGGAGGGAGGGAGGAAGAAAGGAAGGAAGGGACAGAGAGGCAGGCAGGCAGAGAGAGAGAGAGAAAGGAAGGAAGGAAGGAAGGAAGAAAGGAAGGAAGGAAGGAAGGAAGGAAGAAAGAAAGAAAGAAAGAAAGAAAGAAAGAAAGAAAGAAAGAAAGAAAGAAAGAAAGAAAGAAAGAAAGAAAGAGAGAGAGAGAGAGAGAGAGAGAGAGAGAGAGAGAGAGAGAGAGAGAGAGAAAGGAAGGAAGGAAGACAGAGAGAGAGAGAGAAGGGAGAGAGAGAGAGAGAGAGAGAGAGAGAGAGAGAGAGAGAAAGAAAGAAAGAAAGAAAGAAAGAAAGAAAGAAAGAAAGAAAGAAAGAAAGAAAGAAAGAAAGAAAGAAAGAAAGAAAGAAAGAAAGAAAGAAAGAAAGAAAGAAAGTCATTTCTAAATTGTGGGCAGCCAGTCCTATTTTATGGGGGATAAGATTTTGCAGTTGGTGGTATCTCCCTCCTCACCAGCCAGGGGACTCGGGAGAAATGCACATTCAGTGAGTCCTGCTGCATCTGTGTGGGACTTGTGATCCTTTTGGCTGAAGATGCTGGGGATTGGATCCAGGACCCTCCGTGAGCAAAGCAGATGCTCTTCCACAAAGCCACAGACCCTCACGTGAAGCCGCCTTACACTGAATCAGAACCTCGGCCCATCAAAGTCAGGATGGTTTACTCAGACTGGCAGCAGTTCTCCTGGGTCTCAGGCGGAGGTCTTTCCCATCACCTACTGCCTGGACCTTTTTAACTGGAGATGCTGGGGATTGAACCGGGGACCTTCTGCCGGCCAAGCAGATGCACGGAGGAGGACGACGACCAAGATAATTAGGGGGGTTGGAGCACCTTTCCTGTTGAGGAAAGGCGGAAGAGTCGGGGACTTTTCAGTTTAGAAGAGAGATGACTAAGGGGGACATGATTGAGGTTTATAAAATTATGCATGAAGTGGAAAGAGCTGACAAAGGGAAAGGTTTCTCCCTCTCCCAAAATACTAGAGGGCATCCAAAGAAGCCGATGGGCAGTAGGTTCGGGGTGGACAAAGGAAATACCACTTTACACAGAGAGGATTCAAATGCAGAATTCGCTGCCAGAGGATGTCGTGATGGCCACAGGAACAAACAGCTTGAATCGGGGATTAAAAACAAACAAAAAGAGAGAATCACAGGAAACATCTGGGCTGAACAGGAATAAACCGTGATAGCCTGACTGCTCGACAGTACTTACAAAAACATTTTGTATTTTTGATATTGTAAATGAAGAGTGCAATACATGTAACATGTAAAAATTATAAACTATAAATAAATTAAATTTCATAGAAAAATACAATTCAATAGTGAGTAGTGAGGCTATCACAGTTTATTCCTATTTGGCAAACACAAATAGGGAAGAAAAGAAGAGGAGGAGGAGGAGATGGAGACCGGATTTATACCCCACCCTTCATTTGGAGTCTCAGAGTGGCTTGCAAACTCCTTTCCCTTCCCCTCCCCACAACAGAAACCCTGTGAGGCAGGTGGAGAGAACAGCTCTGACAGAGCTATGGCTTGCCCAAGGTCATCCAGCAGCTGCAGGTGGTGGAGTGGGAACCAAACCCGGTTCTCCTAGATTAGAGTCTGTGCACTTAACCGCTACACTAAACTGGCTAGATAGATTCATGGAGGATAAGTCCAGGGGTCTTTTCGTAGAAAAACAGCTGCAGGAGCTCATTAGCATATAGTATGCTAATGAGCTATTGAGGCTATTAGCATATGCCACGCCCCCTGACAGCACCGGAAGTGACGTCAGAAGGGAAAGGAAAAGGGGGAGGCATCTTCAAAAGCCTCCCCTTTCCTTCCCCAGCTGGTCTGGGTGGGGGAGCTAAGAGAGAGGGTTTAAAGTTTAAACTCCTTCTCATGAGAGTTGGAGCCACAGAAGGAGGAAAGAGGGAAGGAAAGAGAGGGAGTAGAGAGAAGGAAAGGAGGAGGGAAAGAAAGAGAGGGAAGAAAGGAGGAAAACAGGGAAAGGAGGAAAAAGAGAAGAGAAGGTGGGAAAGAAAGAAAGAGAGAAGAGAAGAAGGAGGGAAAGAGGAAAAGGAGAGAAGGAAAGGAGGGAATGAAAGAAATTTGGCTGCAATTCGGCCTCATTATATCCTATGGGCCATTGAAGTCAATGGTGAAAACATAGGGTATATTCTGGGGGCTGGAGGGGAGGGGGTTTGAGGGAGAGGCTCCAAACTCACAGGGTAGCTTATGGAGCATCTCCCCAAGATACCCACCAAGTTTCAAGTACATTGGACCAGGGGGTCCAATTCTATGGGGCCCCAAACAGGTTGCCCCTATTCCCTCCATTGTTCTCTATGGTGAGAAAAAAAATTAGGGAGGTGGGGCTGAGAGAGCTCTGACAGAAACTGCTCTTTTCCGAGAACACCCCTGACAGAACTATGGCTTGCCCAAGGTCATCAAGCCAGGTGCAAGTGGAGGAGTGGGGAATCAACCCCAGTTCTCCCAGATTAGAGTCCGCACACTTAACCACTACACCAAACTGGCTCTCGTTGGGCACTGTGTGCGAGGGACCAGAAGAACCACTGGTTCTGATCCAGCAGGGTTCTTCTTATGTTCCTAATATCCAGACAGAAGCAGACATTACTGTATTATTTCACATCCTTTGGAGTTGCAGCAAGACCTGTTCTCGAGTAGTGTGAAACCGAGAAACGAGCAACGCAGCCGTCGACTTCCACTGAAGGCGGAAAGAGAGCCCTTGCCTACCTTAGCCACTTGCTGGGCCTTCTCTGACAGCTTCACCTCGTTGTCTTCCACCTGCAATCAAAATTCACACCTCAGTGTGGTCTCAAGCGACGTTGCCTTGTACAGAGTCAGACCTGCAAGTCCCTACAGTTGCTTGAACCCTAGAGTGAAATTAGGTCTCTGTGGAAATAGTGGCCTACACCACACGGAGGGCGTGAGGATGAGAGATTTAAAAAGAAAAACAACACACATTGGAAATGCTATAGACATCAATAAATTCCGGAGGGGGGGGAGTTGGTAGAAAAAGCCCAGCAGGAACTTATTAGCATAATAGGCCACAGCCAACAGCACAAACGCGTCAGCATATTAGGCCACACCTCTGAAAGCATGGCTCATTAGCATATTAGGCCACACCCCCATGTCACCAGAAGTGTGGCCATCCAGCCACACCCACCATTTGCTTCTTATTCTGTTTACCTTCTTTGTTGTCAACACCCAGGGCTTTTCTTGGAGCAGGAACTCCTTTGCATGTTAGGCCACACACCCCAAATGTATCCAATCCTAATGAATTTCTGCTGTTGGGTGTGGCCTATTATGCTAACGAGTTCCTGCTGGGTGTGGCCAACTCGGGAGCCAGCCAGAACTCCGTTCCTGTGCGTTCCTGCCCAGAAATAGCCCTGCGTGCCACACACAGAACGTTGGTTGCCAAGTGAACACAATGGCCGCTCACTTGGGAAATTGCTTCCCTGTAGCAGGTGCCTTACACTTAAATCCATTCGGGCCTGATTTTAAAAAATGAGAAGTGGGTTTGAAGCCACGCCAGAGCTGGGGACTTGCCTTTAGACGCTTGGGGTTCCTCTGGATCTAAGATGTTCTGGTACAGGTTTGGGTGAAAATATCTGATCTCCTGCCCTGACTTGGAAGGCTGGCCCAGTCTCAATAGATCTCAGAAGCTAAGCAGGGTCGGCCCTGGTCGGTACTTGGATGGGAGACCAACAAGGGAGCCCAGGACTGCTCTGCAGAGGCAGGCAATGCAAACCCACCTCTGAAAAGTCTCTTCCCTCGACCTGGGTGGCCCAGGCTAGACCGATCTCGTCGTATCTCAAAACCGAAGCAAAGGTCAGCCCTGGTCAGTATTTGGACTGGAGACCAGCAAGGTTTCCCCGCCCCCCCCCATTAACCAAGGAAAAAAAGGGGAGGGGGGCTCAACCCAAAATGTGGCTGCGATCCAAGAGGGTCAAGCGAACAAATTAAGTTATTACAAAAATACAAATATTTATTATGGGGTACTTCCAAAGGTAATAGCCAAGTGACGCACATCCTGGCACACTGGACATGTGTCGCCAAAATAATCTGGAGAATTTGTGCAGTTCCTATCCGTGGCCTATTATACAAACTTTTAGCAACTGCGAAGAAGAAGAAGAGAGAAGAAGAGATTGGATTTATACCCCACCCTTCACTACCC
Source organism: Gekko gecko (assembly GCA_029375565.1). Classification (NCBI taxonomy): domain Eukaryota; kingdom Metazoa; phylum Chordata; class Lepidosauria; order Squamata; family Gekkonidae; genus Gekko; species Gekko gecko. Next base: position 16,230 of record JAPDNY010000427.1, read on the forward strand.
AAAGGTGTCTCAGAGCGGCTTACAAACTCCCTTCCCTTCCCCTCCCCACAACAGACACCCTGTGAGGTAGAAGAAGAAGAAGAGATTGGATTTATACTCTGCCCTTCACTACCCAAAGGAATCTCAGAGCGGCTTACAAACTCCCTTCCCTTCCCCTCCCACAACAGACACCCTGTGAGGTAGAAGAAGAAGAAGAGATTGGATTTATACTCTGCCCTTCACTACCCAAAGGTGTCTGAGAGCGGCTTACAAACTCCTTTCCCTTCCCCTCCCCACAACAGACACCCTGTGAGGTAGAAGAAGAAGAAGAGATTGGATTTATACTCTGCCCTTCACTACCCAAAGGTGTCTGAGAGCGGCTTACAAACTCCTTTCCCTTCTCCCCACAACAGACACCCTGGGAGGTAGAAGAAGAAGAAGAAGAAGAAGAAGAGGAGGAGGAGGAGGAGGAGGAGATTGGATTTATACCCCGCCCTTCACTACCCAAAGGAGTCTCAGAGCGGCTTACAAACTCCTTTCCCTTCCCTTCCCCACAACAGACACCCTTGAGGTAGGTGGGGCTGAGAGAGTGCTCTTGACAGAAACTGCTCTTTTTCAAGAACAGCTCTTGTCAGAACTATGGCTTGCCCAAGGTCATCCAGCAGGTTCAAGTGGAGGAGTGGGGAATCAAACCCGGTTCTCCCAGATTAGAGTCTGCGCACATAACCACTACACCAAACTGGCATATAAGAAAGCAACACCTGGCTCTATAGGGGGGAAAAATGCATTTATTTCTGGATGTGTGTTATTGTACAGTAGGAATATGGACAACTGAGGAAGGCCCTAAGGGGCCAAAACGCGTATGGTCTATTGATCAAAAGTTTTACCCTTGACACAGAGAGTACTCCATCTTTCTGTGTTATACCTCTGAGGATGCCAGTCACAGCGGCATGGCTGAAATGTCAGGTCCTACGATGCCAAGACCACGGCCACAGAACCCTGGAAAATCTACAGCAACTAATTTTTACCCATCTATTGGACATGTATAACTATCAGCTCTGAATGTAATAAGCCTTAAGGGCCTGATACTTGGACTATTTCTCTTAACCTTATGCATGTTTTATTTATGTGCACACCATAATTATTTGCATTTCTGTAATCATTTCCATTCCCTGATTGTGACGGGATCATAAGAATGGTTCAGCGTTAGGCCTTTCAAAAAATGTTTTAAAAAAGGAAAAGCGGGTTTTTAAAGGGGGCCCACGGGGAACGGCAGCTGTGCCTACTAGCCAAGAAACCGATCTGGGGATCACGGCGGTGGGGATGACGTAACTGGATTCTGTGCTCGTACTGCCATCTGCAGGGAAACAAAGGTAAGCACAGGACAGCGCTGGGGACCCCGAGGTTTATGTCTCAAAGGAACACTTGTAAGGATGAACGGCACAGAGATGTTCTTTCACTCCGCTTCTCTACAAGAGGACGATCAGGACAATGCAACCCGTTTGCCACTAACTTTCAAAAAAACAAGCACTGGAGCTGATCTGCACAAAGAAAAACTAGGGATAAAGAAGGAGAAGAGAAGAGACTGGTTTTATACCCCACCCTTCACTACCCGAAGGAGTCTCAGAGCGGCTTACAATCTCCTTTCCCTTCCGCTCCCCACAACAGACACCCTGGGAGGTAGGTGGGCTGAGAGAGCTGTTTCAGGGACTGCTTTTGAGAGAATGGCTCTGAGAGAACTTGTGACTGACCCAAGGTCACACCAGCAGCTGCATGTGGAGGAGTGGGGAATCAAACCCGGTTCTCCCAGATTAGAGTCCCTGCTCCTAACCACTACACCAAACTGGATGATGTTAACCTCTTTGTGAAACTCCAGGGCAATTTTTGCTAATCGCCCCACCCCACCACCACTGTGGATTTCCCAGTTTGCCCACCATGCTCTTCCCGAGGGTCGTATGTTCCCCGGGAGCAGTATTTTGCAGAGCTCGGTGTGCTGTGGAGGGAGGGGGGAGGCACGGAAGTTCCGCTGCACTGGCAGAAGCATCTTCTTGTCAATGGAAAACAGACTTTGGATCCAACCCCGTGCCTGGAAGACATACAGCAGCCTGTACTAACCTACAGATCACCTTTTGCAGGCCGGTAAGAGCCCAGGGCAGAGGAGGTGTCCTAGAAATTAAGTATTTCATCACAAGAATGTACATAAAGCTGCCTCACGCTGAATCGGACCCTTGATCCATCACAGTTCCGGTTGTCTCCTCAGACCGGCACCGGCTCTCCAGTGTCTCAGGGCAGAGGACTTTCACATCGCCTGCTACCTCGTCTTTTGAACTGGAGACGCTGGGGACTGAGCCTGGGATGTCCCGTGTGTGGCCGCAGCCCCTCCCGTGGAGAAAAGCACCTCCGCTACCCGGAACCCAGCTGAGAGAACTTGGAAAAGAAGCTGCAGCGAATGGGAAGGAAGTGGAGGAGGAGCTTGGATTTATACCCTGCCCTTCGCTACCCGAAGGAGTCTCAGAGCGGCTTACAATCTCTTTTCCCTTCCCTTCTCCACAACAGACACCCTGGGAGGTAAGTGGGGCTGAGAGAGCCCTTTCGGGGACTGCCCTTGAGAGAACGGAGCTCTTCCGCCAGGACTTTGGAGCTGCCACCACCTAATACTCCAACACCAACAATTAATAACTATGTCGGCTGAACCCTGGCCTATCGATCCCTTAAATACTGCCCATGCCAATCAGCTAAGACAGCCAAAGGAGACCAAAGAGCTGATTGTAATCTAAGGATATAGCTAGCATTTTACTATGTTTTACTATGTTTGAGTTTTTAACATTGTATGTATATTAACTTATATGACTTTATTTACTGTATTGTTTGAATTTTACTCTGTTGTAAGCTGCCCTGAGCCGGCCTAGGCCGGGGTAAAAATTTAATAAATAAACAAATAAACAGCTCTGAGAAAACTTGTGACTGACCCAAGGTCACACCAGCTGGCTGCATGTGGAGGAGTGGGGAATCAAACCCGGTTCTCCCAGATTAGAGTCGGGGCCCCTAACCACTACACCAAGACACACAGGATTCTGACCGAGTGCTTCTTGCATTAGGACACCAGATAACAAATCCCAGCAGCTCACATGGAGCTAGAGAGAGATCAGCCTCTGTCCCGTGAACACTGCCATCTGGAAAGTGCGCGGACTCTAATCTGGGAGAACTGGGTTTAATTCCCCAGTCCTCCACTTGCACCTACTGGATGACCTTGGGCAAGCCACAGTTCTCTCAGAGCTATTCTCTCAAGGGCAGTCCTCAAAAGAGCTCTCTTGGCCCCACCTACCTCCCAGGGTGTCTGTTGCGGGGAGGGGAAGGGAGAGGAGTTTGTAAGCCTCTCTGAGACACCTTTGGGTAGTGAAGGGCGGGGTATAAATCCAATCTCTACTCTTCTCTTCTTCTTCTTCTTCTGCTTGTTGTTCATGGCTCTGGACCAAAGAAAACCCAGCGCCCACCCAAGGCGCAGTTGGGAGAGTGTCCGACCCTCCATTCCCGTGATGTCCAGGCAAGTGGGGGATTCTCACAGACGGGGGAAAAAGCGCCCAGAGTTGATCACACAGCTGGCTTTCAAGCCACGAAAAATGAACCTTAGTTTTGGTTCAGGAAAGCCTGCAACGGCGGAAGGAGCAGCAGACTTCTCCTCTGGTGCGCAGCAAGAGGTTCACGGGTTCTGAGAAAGAGGGTTCATTTCCCTTCACTGTCTTTGCGATGCAATTATAACCCTGCCGAGCCGCACTGCCCCAAACGTACCTTTTTCTTTTACAAAGATCTGGGAAGCCAGGAAAGACTCTGAGAAGATGACTGACCCAAGGCAGCCCCTTCCGCCGAAGTAAGTCTGGAATGTCATATACGACCATGATTACCTACAGCAGAGAGAGAGAGAGAGAGAGAGAGAGAGAGAGAGAGAGAGAGAGAGAGAGAGAGAGAGAGAGAGAGAGAGAGAGAGAGAGAGAGAGAGAGAGAGAGAGAGAGAGAGAGAGAGAGAGAGAGAAACGAAGGCATTGGCTTAATCTCCCATTTTTACCCCCAACAGCTCTGAATTCAGGAGGATGCGCAATTCAGATGCGTGTGTGAGTTTGTGTGGGGGAGAACATGAAGGGATTCTGCTTCCAACCAAGACGGGCTATTTCCAAAACGATGCCGTCATGTGTTAGTAGGCTACGAACCGCTTGGCATGTTATGCTTGCCACAGAGGTGGCACACAAACAAGTCTTCGGCAAATCATTCCTACTCCGTTCCTGTGACCTCGGGCAGATCACGAGAAGGGAGGGCAGGAAGGGTTGCCTCCGGGCTTAGTTCTCGTGGCCCTTTCTTACACGCCCAGGGAAATGCCAATCGCCACTTTGGGGTCAGGAAGCGATTTTTCTCCAGGCCGGTTTGGCCAGAAATCCTGGAGGGTTTTTTTGCTATCTTCTGGGCATGGGACAGGGATCACCGCGGGTGTGTGTGGAGGGAGGTGTTTGTGAATTTCCTGCCTTGTGCAAGGGGTTGGACTAGATGACCCTGGAGGTCCCTTCCAACTCTGTGGTTCCATGATTCTATCCAGCCTGAAAAAGTTGGAATTGCTTCACTTAGGAGTTTTCACCATTCCTACAGTACTCTCCACACACCCTCAATAGACAGTAGAATTAGTTGCTGTAGATTTCCTGGGTTGTGTGGCCGTGGTCTTGGCATTGTAGGACCTGACGTTTCGCCAGCAGCTGTGACTGGCATCCTCAGAGGTATAACACAGAAAGATGGAGTACTCTCTGTGTCAAGGTGAGCGGAAAAATGGTAGGCAGGTAATTTATATCTACCCTGGAAGGTGGGGTAGGGCTGAGTACACACACAAAAGAACCTCCTCAGGAAACAGGAAACCTCCTCAGGAAACAATCCACAGACAAAAGAACCTCCTCAGGAAAGCTCCTCCATTAGCACATTCATGGCCTGGAGAACTCCTACAAGCTAATGACTCAGCCCTACCCCACCTTCCAGGGTAGATATAAATGACCTGCCTACCATTTTTTCTGCTCACCTTGACACAGAGAGTACTCCATCTTTCTGTGTTATACTTCTGAGGATGCCAGTCACAGCTACTGGCGAAACGTCAGGTCCTACAATGCCAAGACCACGGCCACACAACCCGGAAAATCTACAGCAACTAATGAACACCGGCCGTGAAAGCCTTCGAAGACACTAGAATCATCAGGTAGGGTGTGAAAAGAGTATCTGAGTACCGGAGGGGGGGGGGCAGAGGCCCAGACATCACAGCCTGCAAACTCATTTCTATTATATGTCCCATTGGGGTCATTTCAGGACACAGAAGTACACGAAGCTGCCTTATACTGCATCAGACCCTTGGTCCATCAAGGTCTATTCACGCAGGGCTCTTTTTGTAGCAGGAACTCCTTTGCATATTAGGCCACACACCCCCTGATGCAGCCAATCCTCCAAGAGCTTACAGTAGCCCCTGTAAGAAGAGCTCCATAAGCTCTTGGGGGATTGGCTACATTAGGGGTGTGTCACCTACTATGCAAAGGAGTTCCTTCTACAAAAAAGCCCTGCGTGCTCAGACTGGCAGGAGGTCTCCAGGGTCTCAAGCCAAAGTCTTCCACCCCACCCGCCACCTGGCTTGTTCAACGGGAGATGCCGGGGATTGAACCCGGGACTCTCTGAATGCCAAGCAGAGGCTCTTCCGCTGAGCCACAGCTCCTCTGTTGAAGTCCTTTGACAAGATGAAAACATGAAGTCGTCTTACACTGAATCAGACTCTTGGTCCGTTCAAGTCAGTATTGTCTACTCAGACCGGCAGCCGCTCTCCAGGGTCTCAGGCAGGGAGGTCTTTCACATCACCTACCGCCTGGTCCTTTAAACAGGAGATGCCAGGGATTGAACCTGGGACCTTCCACCTGCCAAGAAGATGCTCTACCCCTGAACCACGGCCCCTCTTCACAGCTCTCCAGGGTCTCAGGCAGGGAGGTCTTTCCCATCACTTCCTGCCTGGTCCTTTTAACTGGAGATGCTGGGGATTGAACCTGGGACCTTCCGCCTGCCAAGCAGATGCTCTACCACTGAGCCATGGCCCCTCTTCACAGCTTTCCAGGGTCTCAGGCAGGAAGGTCTTTCAGATCTCCTCCTGCCTGGTCCTTTAAACTGGAGATGCCAGGGATTGAATCCGGGACCTTCTGCATGCCAAGCAGAGGCTTTAGCACTGAGGCACAGCCCTTGTTAACCTCGGCTGCAGAAGACTCTGGAGCGAACCCAGCAGAAAGCTTGACGTTCTACTCACAGTTTTCATTAAGGATGGGCCATCCTCGTTATCCAGCAGGATGATCCTAGAGGGGAGAAAGGGGAGGGGGTTAGAGGATCTTCATTGCAGATTGAAGCAGCCGCCCCCAATCACTCCCCACAAGCATATTAAGCAAGGCCCATCGGGGGACGGGGACGGGACACACAGCAAGTTCAGAGCATAGAAAATTTTAAAATATTACATTCCCCAGACTGCTTTCACAAGGAGAACTTCTCACTTGGACCAGATTCTCCACATACATAAAAGGTGCTTTTTGGGAGCAGGGGGGAGATGGGGACCTCAGTGGCTTAAAGGGATAGACAGAAGCGAAGAGCCCATTTCATATGTGACAGCGGCTGTGAAGGAATCCCCAAGAACACGCAGGCAGCACTGAACCCCCAAAGCTGCCTTATACCAAATCAGACCCATGGTCCATCGGGGTCAATATTGTCTACTCATAGTGGTGGCAGCTCGGCGGGGTCTCAGGCAGAGGTCTTTCCCATCAACTACTGTCTGGTCCTTTTTAACTGGAGATCTCAGGGATTGAACCTGGGACCTTCTGCAGGCCAAGCAGATGCTCTACCACTGAGCCACAGCCCCTCTTTACAGCTCTCCAGGCTCTCAGGCAGAGGTCTCTCCCATCAACTACTGTCTGGTCCTTTTTAACTGGAGATGCTGGGGATTGAACATGGGACCTTCTGCATGCCAAGCAGAGGCTCTTCCACTGAGCCACAGCCCCTCTTTACAGCTCTCCAGGGTCTCGGGCAGAGGTCTTCCACATCACCTATTACCTGATCCTTTTTAACTGGAGATGCTGGGGATTGAACCTGGGACCTTCAGCATTCCAAGTAGAGGCTCTGCCACTGAGCCACAGCCCCTCTTTACAGCTCTCCAGGGTCTCAGGCAGAGGTCTCTCACATCACCTCCTGCCTGGCCCTTTTTTAACTGGAGATGCTGGGGATTGAACATGGGACCTTCTGCAGGCCAAGCAGAGGCTCTTCCACTGAGCCACAGCCCCTCTTTACAGCTCTGCAGGGTCTCAGGCAGAGGTCTTTCCTATCAACTACTGTCTGGTTCTTTTTAACTGGAGATGCGGGGGATTGAACCTGGGACCTTCTGCAGGCCAAGCAGATGCTCTACTGCTGAGCTACAGCCCCACTTCATGGCTCACCAGGGTCTGATCCAGGGTCTTTCCCATGACCTCCTGCCTGGTCCTTTTAACTGGAGATGCCGGGGATTGAACCTGAGACCTTCTGCAGCCAAGCAGAGGCTCTACCGCTGAGCTACAGACCCACTTCATGGCTCACCAGGGTCTGATCCAGGGTCTTTCCCATGACCTCCTGCCTGCTCCTTTTAACTGGAGATGCCGGGGATTGAACCTGGGAACTTCTGCAGGCCAAGCAGAGGCTCTGCCGTTGAGCTACAGCCCCACTTCATGGCTCACCAGGGTCTGATCCAGGGTCTTTCCCATTACCTCCTGCCTGGTCCTTTTAACTGGAGATGTCGGGATTGAACCTGAGACCTTCTGCAGGCTAAGCAGAGGCTCTACCGCTGAGCTACAGACCCACTTCATGGCTCTCCAGGGTCTCAGAATGAGGTCTTTCCCATCACCTCCTGCCTGCTCCTTTTAACTGGAGATGCCGGGATTGAACCTGGGACCTTCTGTGTGCCAAGCAGAGGCTCTGCCACCGAGACATCCTTTGGTTCAAAGATGGAAGCAAAACCTCGCCTCCTTTCCTGGGATTGCCGAGCCCTTCTGCCAACCGCTGTCCATTCGCTCTGCCACTGAGCCACGGCCCCTCCCCACTGCCAACAGATGGTGCCACCTGTCCCTAAGAACCCGAGTTCAAGGTTTTCAACAGAAACCAGAACTTCAGCCCCTCCCTTAACACCGTTACGCACCCCAAGTCCTCCAAAGAGAACCGGGGGCACCCCCAGATAAATACACCACTGCTTGAATATAAAAAGCTACAAGCAAACTGCCCACGTGGGCAAGCTGCAATGGAAGCATTTTTGTACCGCTGGCAAAACCACGGCATTGGTGGGTCTGGCGGAACGACGGTGTTCTTGAAGCCAACGGGACCGGGGGGAAGACTGAGGAAGGACCTGAGACGCTCAGCTGGTGTGCAGAAGCAGGGCTGAGCTGAGGTGAAACCTACTGGTGTTAAGCCTCAGTTCTAGGGAGGAGGAGGAGGAGGAGGAGGAGGAGGACACTGACCTTCCGTGGTTGTTCACAGCTTGAATCTGAAAATCTATTTTGGAGCTGCAGAGAAGGGAGGGAAGACAGAGAGACAGATAAAATATTAAGCGAGAAAAGCGTTTGTTCGGGCCAACGGCTGCGGCCCGGAGAAGGCACAACCAGCATTAACAAACAGGGTAAGACGACGTCCGGACTGCTATAAAAATAACAGGCAGAACACAAAAATAAACACAGACTTTAAGGACAGCGGATGATCACCGACACAATCACAGTAGCAGTAGTGCAAAAGGTCTTAAGGCAAGATGTCAGTTACACTGCCATTATCTCTCCTGTCTGCATTCAGACAGTGTCTGTATTGTTTGTTTTAATTAGCTGGCATGCCTGCGCATAGAATGCTCTGCTGGAACTTATGGGAGAGTTCTCTACCGATGCTTCCTATCTTAGTGTCCTTGAACAGAAGAGACACAGGCCTGACTTCCCAGCTGGTGGAAAATTTCTCGCCTTAGATAGAGGAGGGGAGGGGGCACGTCTCCAGCTTATTATGTATCCTCCCGCCGGGAGTATTCCCGCCGCGCGCGCTCAGTTCTCATTCGCTGATAGAGCTTATGCATCACACTATATCTGTAGGCCATTATGCTTGGTGGGGAAAGAGAAAAAGAGGGAGGGGGGAGAGAGAGAGAGAGAGAGAGAGAGAGAGAGAGAGAGAGAGAGAGAGAGAGAGAGAGAAAGAAAGAAAGAAAGAAAGAAAGAAAGAAAGAAAGAAAGAAAGAAAGAAAGAAAGAAAGAAAGAAAGAAAGAAAGAAAGAAAGAAAGAAAGAAAGAAAGAAAGAAAGAAAGAAAGAAAGAAAGAGAGAGAAAGAAAGAGAGAAAGAGAAAGAAAGAGAGAAAGAAAGAAAGAAAGAAGGAGAGAGAGAAAGAAAGAGAGAAAGAAGGAGAGAGAGAAAGAAAGAAAGAGAGAGAGGAGAGAGAGAAAGAAAGAAAGAGAGAAGGAGAGAGAAGGGGAGAGAGAAGGAGAGAGAGAGAGAGAGAGAGAGAGAGAGAGAAAGAAAGAAAGAAAGAAAGAAAGAAAGAAAGAAAGAAAGAAAGAAAGAAAGAAAGAAAGAAAGAGAGAGAGAAAGAAAGAAGGAGAGAGAGAAAGAAGGAGAGAGAGAGAGAAGGAGAGAGAGAGAGAGAGAGAGAGAGAGAGAGAGAGAAAGAAAGAAAGAAAGAAAGAAAGAAAGAAAGAAAGAAAGAAAGAAAGAAAGAAAGAAAGAAAGAAAGAGAGAGAAAGAAAGAGAGAGAGAAAGAAAGAAGGAGAGAGAGAGAGAGAGAGAGAGAGAGAGAAAGAAAGAAAGAAAGAAAGAAAGAAAGAAAGAAAGAAAGAAAGAAAGAAAGAGAGAGAGAGAGAGAGAGAGAGAGAGAGAAAGGGAGAGAGAGAGAAAGGGAGGGAGGGGGAGGGAGGGGGGAGGGAGAGAGGGAGGATATTGTCTCAAAAGCTAGGCTGGGGGCAAACTACACACTTTAAACCAATGCTCCCTCTAAGCCGTGGAGTCTTGCGAGCAAAAATTCTACTTTGTGAGCTATTGGCATTAAAGGTGTGAGCAAGCAATCTGGCTACTGCAAAGATTAGTTCGCCCTGGAGCCATCCTTCCTGAGCTAAGACAAAAAGGTGTGGAGCCGGAGGCTGAAGAACTGTGAGCTACCTCACACTAACTCAGCCTAGAGGGAACACTGCTTTAAACACATGCAGTGAGCAAAGCAGCTCTGGACAGTTTTGCGTGGACAAGTACAGGTGAGAGGAGCCATAGAATTCCCCCTATTTTTTGCAGACTGGGAGGGTGTCATGTACATATTTAGAACCACAGAACCATGCAACGTCACACACACACACACACACACACACACACACACTGGAGACCTCCAGAAACAGCTCTGGAGTTTTTCAGCCTGGAGAACGCCCAGGGCAGGGACTGCGCATGCATTACTCATTGACGCAACATGTGCATTCGACAGATATGGAGGCCATTTTCCTGCGGGTTTTTTTAACAAAAATGGATCAGACACATAAGTGCCGTTTGACCCCATAATGCCAGCCGAGAAGAAAGGGCTTTCCTAAAGGGACGTACCGTAGCGGAGCTTTGAAGTAGGCGAGTTCAAAGACGTCAAGCATGTTGGAGAAGGTCTGCTCTGCCACCTCCTTTGCCTGCGAAGAAATCGGGGGGGGGGGTTGAGAGGGGGAGGGAAGAAGAACTCAAGTCAAGAGTCTCCCTCGCTTCATAGCTAGGAAATGAGATTAATAATTCTCAAAGCCGCGAATTCAAAGGATGTTTTGAAGACGATCCCACGCCTGTGGGAGCTGGCTTACATCATTTCAGGGACCTCAACGTCAACATCAATATAAATGGGGGGAAGGGATCAGTGAATTACACGGTCCACTAGCGAGTTCACAGGCCCAATTAAAAAATGTTAAGAACATAACATAAGAGAGACAACATAAGAGAAGCCAATGTTGGGTCAGGCCAATGGCCCATCCAGTCCAACACTCTGTCACACAGTGGCCAAAAATACCAGGGGCCATCAGGAGGTCCAGCAGTGGGGCCAGGACACTAGCAGCCCTCCCACTGCTGCCCCCCCACAAACACCAAGAAGACAGAGCCTCACTTGCCCCAGACTGAGAGTCCCTATCTGTACCTTGTGGCTACCAGCCACTGATGGACCTCTGCTCCAGATGTTTATCTAATTCCCTCTTGAAACTGTCCATGCTTGTAGCTGCCACCACCTCCTGTGGCAGTGAATTCCATGTGTTCATCACTCTCTGGGTGAAGAAGGACTTCCTTGTATCTGTTCTAACCCAAATGCTCAGCAGTTTCATGGAGTGCCCACGAGTTCTTGTATTGTGAAAAAGGGAGAAAAGTACCTCCTTCTCTACCTGCTCTGTCCCATGCATATTCTTATTAACCTCGATCATGTCACCCCTCAGCTGTTGTTTCTCCAAGCTAAAGAGCCCCAAGCGCTTTAACCTTTCACAGGCTAAAATTGCTCACAGGCAAAAATGGTGACTTCGCAGGCCACAGCCCTTGATGGCCCAAGGCCCTGGGTACTGCGAGTCAAGTTCTGCTCCCTGGACTTTGACATCAGCCAGAAGCTGCCTTCTACAGACTCAGACCTTTGGTCCATCAAACTCAGTATTGTCTACCTAGACTGGCAGCAGCTCTCCAGGGTCTCAGGCAGAGGTTTTCCACATCACCTCCTGCACGGTCCTTTTTAACTGGAGATGCCAAGGATTGGACCAGGGACCTTCTGCATACCGAGCAGAGGCTCTGCCACTGAGCCACAGCCTGTCTTTACAGTTCTCCAGGGTCTCAGGCAGAGGTCTTCCACATCACCTCCTGCCTGGTCCTTTTTAACTGGAGATGCTGGGGATTGAACCTGGGACCTTCTGACTGCCAAGCAGATGCTCTACCACTGAGCCACAGCCCCTCTTTACAGTTCTCCAGGGTCTCAGGCAGAGGTCTTCCACATCACCTCCTGCCTGGTCCTTTTAACTGGAGATGCCGGGGATTGAACCTGGGACCTTCTGACTGCCAAGCAGATGCTCTACCACTGAGCCACAGCCCCTCTTTACAGCTCTCCAGGGTTTCAGGCAGAGGTCTTCCACATCACCTCCTGCCTGGTCCTTTTAACTGGAGATGCCGGGGATTGAACCTGGGACCTTCTGACTGCCAAGCAGATGCTCTACCACTGAGCCACAGCCCCTCTTTACAGCTCTCCAGGGTTTCAGGCAGAGGTCTTCCACATCACCTCCTGCCTGGTCCTTTTTAACTGGAGGTGCTGGGGATTGAACCTGGGACCTTCTGCATGCTGAGCAGATGCTCTACCACTGAGCCACAGCCCCTTTTGAGAACCAAAGAGAACAATTCCCGGTTGACGCAGGTCAAGTTCATAGTTACCTTGGTGGCGCTGGATGTTTTAGAATAGGACTCTATGGCAGCCAGGACTGCCTCCACAACAGCGGCATAGATTTGGGACAGCAGTTTCCTAAAAAAACAAAGCAAACAGTGCGAATTAGGACACCTGACATACATTTTTTGTTAAGGAAGATGTCTTAACTTAGAGCAGCAGCCCGGGGTTTTAAAGGCAGGGACAAGCAAGTGAGCTAGGTCCACCAGGTGCCAAAGAAAGAGTTCACGAGTGACCGTTTGGAACCCAGACACAGTTAGGGAAGGGATGGGACATTTGAACACACTAGGCCTGAGACATGTGGTGTGGCACAGCTAAGTGAGGAGTGGCCGGACTGAAATTCGGGCCCAGACCTTCCGACCGAAAAGACAAAGACAACAAGTCATGGCAAACTTACACTTGGTCAGCTTTCTTCTCCATTTCATTATCCTTGCCTAAAGGAAAGCGAGGCACTATGGTTATTTCTTTACCCCATCATATTGCACGCACGTAAGAACATCAGAAGTGACCTGCTGGATCAGATCAGGGATCCATTTAGTCCAGCCTCCTGTCTCACACAGGTGCCAACCAGTTCCTCTGGAGGGCCAACAACAGGGCAGGGAGGCCGAGGCCTTCCCCTGTCTAGACAGTGTGTAGTAGCTGCAAGAAAGAAGGCCAACGCTATGCTGGGGATTATTAGGAAGGGAATTGAAAACAAATCAGCCAGTATCATCATGCCCCTGTATAAATCATTGGTGCGACCTCATTTGGAATACTGTGTACAGTTCTGGTCACCACATCTCAAAAAGGATATTATAGCATTGGAAGAAGTGCAGAGAAGGGCAGCTAGAATGATCAAAGGGTTGGAACACCTTCCCTATGAAGAAAGGTTAAGACGCTTGGGGCTCTTCAGCTTGGAGAAACGGCGGCTGAGGGGTGACATGATCGAGGTTTATAAGATTATGAATGGGATTGAGCAGGTTGAGAAAGAAGTACTTTTCTCCCTTTCTCAAAATACAAGAACTCGTGGGCACTCCATGAAATTGCTGAGCAGTCGGGTTAGAACAGATAAAAGGAAGTACTTCTTCACTCAAAGAGTGATTAACATATGGAATTCACTGTCACAGGAGGTGGTAGCAGCTACACGCATGGACAGTTTCAAGAGGGAATTAGATAAACATATGGAGCAGAAGTCCATCAGTGGCTATTAGCCACAGGGTATAGATGGGAACTCTCAGTCTGGGGCAGGTGATGCACTCTATTCTTGGTGCTGGAGGGGGCAGCAGTGGGAGGACTTCTAGTGTCCTGGCCCCACTGCTGGACCTCCTGATAGCATGTGGTATTTTTGGCCACTGTGTGACAGAGTGTTGGACTAGATGGGCCATTGGCCTGATTCAACATGGGCAGGAGAGCCCTGCTGGATCCGACCAGTGAGGGTCCATCTCATCCAGCATCCTGTCTTCACACACAATGGCCAACCAGTTCCTCTGGAGGGCATAGAGGGTGAGGCTGTCATAAGAACATCAGAAGAGCACTGCTGGGTCAGATGCTGGTCCATCAGGATCCTGTCTCGCATGGTGGCGAGCCAATTCCTTTGAGGATGCCTCCTGGTTCTGGGATCGAGAAGCTGACTACCCTCTGAAAGTGGAAGTTCCCTTTACCCATCGTGGCTAGTAGCCACCTGCAGACTTGTCCTCCATGAATCTGACTAATCCTCTTTTAAAGCTGCCTGTGCCCGTGGCCGTCACTACACCCTCTGGCAGCAAAGTCCAGTTTTTAATCCCTCTCTGTGTAAAGTGGTATTTCCTCTTGTCTGTCCTGAACCTACTGCCCATCAGCTTTACTGGGGGCCCACACTGTTTCATTCCTAATACTAACACGCCAACCAACACTGTCGCATCTGGGACTCAAGACTTAAGGTATTATCCGTGTGGCAGGTGAGTTTTGTTGCGTGGCGGGTGGGTTTAGCCCAAAGTTTCACGAGTCAGCTACCGGGGAAGGAACATGCACTCTGGACAGCGGGAAGGAGTGAAGAAGACAGGACGACCTAGTGGTGAGCCTTCATTTAATGTTAATCACATGGTGGTGGGAGGGGGCGGGGCGGAATGGCTTCACCATACGAACGGCACTCCTATTTCCGCACCTCTCCTGGCAGTCCCTTTCAAGCCCTGCAAAGACCATCTTGCATTCATGAGACTCACAAAGCTAGGAGTAATTGTTCCGAGGTTTAAGAGTGGGCAAGAAGTGACCAAGTTATTGCCAGAGAGGGACCAAGAGAGAGATCTTGGAGTCGTAGTAGATAACTCAATGAAAATGTCTAGACAGTGTGCGACTGCAATAAAACAGGCCAACGCTATGCTGGGGATTATTAGGAAGGGAATTGATAACAGATCAGCCAGTATCATCATGCCCCTGTACAAATCATTGGTGCGACCTCATTTGGAATACTGTGTACAGTTCTGGTCGCCAAACCTCAAAAAGGATATTATAGCACTGGGAAAAGTGCAAAGAAGGGCAACTAGAATGATAAAAGGGTTGGAACACCTTCCCTATGAAGAAAGGTTAAAACGCTTGGGGTTATTTAGCTTGGAGAAACGACGGCTGAGAGGTGACATGATCGAGGTTTATAAGATGATGAATGGGATTGAGCAGGTTGAGAAAAAAGTATTTTTCTCCTTTTCTCACAATACAAGAATTCGTAGGCACTCCATGAAATTGCTGAGCAGTCGGATTAGAACAGATAAAAGGAAGTCCTTCTTCACCCGAAGAGTGATTAACATATGGAATTCACTGCCACAGGAGGTGGTGGCAGCTACACGCATGGACAGTTTCAAGAGGGAATTAGACAAACATATGGAGCTGAAGTCCATCAGTGGCTATTAGCCACAGGGTATAGATGGGAACTCTCAGTCTGGGGCAGGTGATGCACTCTATTCTTGGTGCTGGAGGGGGCAGCAGTGGGAGGGTTTCTGGTGTCCTGGCCCCACTGCTGGACCTCCTGGTGGCACCTGGTATTTTTGGCCACTGTGTGACAGAGTGTTGGACTAGATGGGCCGTTGGCCTGATTCAACATTGGCTTCTCTTATGTTCATGGGAAAAATCCAAGTCCTTTTCACTGGCATTTTATAGGCTACAAGCCAAATCGTTTGCGTTGGGAACACTTCAGTTAACAATAGTGGCACGAAAAGAGAATCCAAGAGGGGTTTTTATACCACCGTTTGTTCAGGCATCCGTACTATAACAGGCAGACCAAAGTCTGACCGTCGCCATCAGTTTATTTATCTAATCCGCCCCGTCCTTTCTGTTCAAAGTGGAGGACTTGGCCGTGTCTCCTGCCTCGGACTTGAGAAGGCGGCACCAAAGAGTTTCGACAGACAGAGAGGTCAGGACCAATGTTCCCTCTAAGCTGTGGAGTCTTGTGAGCAAAAATACTACGTTGTGAGCTCCTGGCATTAAAGTTGTGAGCAAGCGATTTGGCTGCTGCATAAATTAGTTTGATCTGGAGCCATCCCTTCCTGAGCTACGACAAAAAACGTGTGAGCCGGAGGCTAAAAAACTGTGAGCTAGCTCACACTAACTCAGCTTAGAGGGGACACCGGTCAGGACGCCCAGAGCTTCCTTCCCTTCCTGCTCTGTAATCCTTTCCTTTGAAGTAGAATGCTACTCTCAGGGGCAATTTCCTCTGCTTCTGCTCTCACCCTCCCTCACTCTCTCTCACACTCCTCTCCCACACGGAAACAAAGAAGGTGCATGCTCTCTCCACCTTGCACCACGGAGGCTGGACACGCGTCCAGCATCCGACACCATCTAGCTAGTTAGAATAGGCAGTCTCTGTCTATCTCTTACCTGCACTCTCAACCATGTATTTCCTTTAATAAATGTTACTTATTAGTTTCAGAGCTGACTGCTGACTCCGTGTGGCTTTGTAAGCCTGTTCCACACCAAGCCCCAAGCTCTGCTGCGTTCAAGCCTTTGAGCACTCTGGCTTATTTTTCCCTGGTTCCCTGGCGGTACCTAGTCCAGAGAATCCAACACTTTCCAGCAGGGCTTTTTTTGTAGAAAAAGCCCAGCAGGAACTCATTAGTATAAAAGGCAACACCCAACAGCAGAAACTCATTAGTATATTAGGCCACACCCCTGACAGCACAGCTCATTGGCATATTAGGCCACACCCCTGACAGCATAGCTCATTGGCATATTAGGCCACACCCCCATGATACCAGAGGTGTGGTCATCCAGCCACACCCACCTTTTGCTTCGTATTCTGTTTACCTTGTTTGTTGTCAAAAGCCAGGGCTTTTTTGTAGCAGTAACTCCTTTGCATGTTAGGCCGCACACCCCTAATGTAGCCAACCCTAATGAGTTTCTCTCGTTGGGTGCGGCCTATTATGCTAATGAGTCCCTGCTGGGTGTGGCCAACTCCAGAGCCAGCCGGAACGCCGTTCCTGTGCGTTCCTGCCCCAAAATAGCCCTGCTTTCCAGCATTACCTGTTCTCCTGAGTTTTTGTTTGTTATGGTGCATCACTTAGTCTGACTTTCTGCACTGCTACCCACCCTCAAGCCTTAGAATCCGGCAATCCAAAAGCCCAAACACACACAGACGCGATCGATCAAGCGCTTACCAAGGTAAGGGGTGTGAGTAGCTCCAAAGAAATAGGTCCTTGAACAAGCCAGAGGCCCCTTGGGAGAGACGCACTGCACGACCTGGAAGCAGTGAACGCACAAAACGGGGAAGCGGACGACAGTTAGAGGAGTGAAGTCAGAGTGGCAGAAAAATCACCTGTGCACAAGATCCTCATGAAACCCACTTGCCGGTCATTAGGCTACATGGCCCCATGCAATGCTGGCCAGACCGTTCACCTTGGAAGGGGAAGAGTGCTGCGAGTCAGCAATTTCTCACACCGCCAGGGACCTTACAGTGCTTTGCAGAGCGATGACATTTGGGAATGTGGGCCCTCCCACCTTGGGAGCTCTGGAAAATGCCCATTTCTGCAGCATACCCTATGAGACACCCCTATGAAGCTGCCTTCTACGGAATCAGAGGCTTGGGTCCATCAAGGTCAGCTCTGTCTACTCAGAACGTCAGCGGCTCTCCGGGATCTCCAAGGCAGAGGCCGATTCAAGACCGGTAGCCAGTTTGGTGTAGTGGCTAAGTGCGCGGACTCTAATCTGCGAGAACCAGGTTTGATTCCCCACGCCTCCATCTGCAGCTGCCGGTGTGACCTTGGGTCAGTCACAAGTTCTCTCAGAGCTGTTCTTGAAAGAGCCGTTTCTGTCAGAGCTCTCTCAGCCCCTCCTGCCTCTCAGGGTGTCTGTTGTGGGGAGGGGAAGGGAAAGGAGTTTGTAAGCCGCTCTGAGACTCCAAGTGCACCACCACCATCACCTGCTGCCTGGTCCTTTTTAACTGGAGATGCTGGGGACTGAACCTGGGATCTTCTGCATGCCAAGCAGAGGCTCTACCGCTGAGCCACGGACCCTCTTTACAGCTCTCCAGGGTCCAGCTGAGGTCTTTCCCATCACCTCCTGCCTGGTCCTTTTTAACTGGAGATGCTGGGGACTGAACCTGGGCCCTCCTGCATGCCAAGCAGAGGCTCTGCCACTGAGCCACAGCCCCTCTTTACAGCTCTCCAAGGTCTCAGGCGGAGGTCTTTCCCATCACCTCCTGCCTGGTCCTGTTTTAACTGGAGATGATGGAGATTGAACCTGGGATGTTCTGCAAGCCAAGCAGAGGCTCGGGCGCTGAGCCACAACTCACAGCGCTCTGATCTGGGTCCCCTCCCAGGGGAGGGGCCGTGGCTCAGTGGAAGAACAACAGAATCACAGAGCCCTTCTTTGCGTGAAAATGTAATTGCCGAATCATAGAGTTGGAAGGGACCTCCATGGCCATCTAGTCCAACCCCCGGCACTATGCAGGAAATTCACAAATACATCCCCTCACCCCCAGTGACCCCGGCTCTCCGCCAAGAAGAGGGCAAAACAGAAACAAAACAAAACAAAAAAGCCTCCAGGATCTCCGGCCAAACCGTACTGGAAAAAAACGGCTTCCTGACCCCAAAGTGGCGATCAGCATTTCCTGGGCGTGTAAGAAAGGGCCACGAGAATTAAGCACCGAGGCAACCGTTCCTGCCCTCCCTTCTCGTGACCTGCCAAAGTTCACACAATCAGCACTGAATAGCCATTTAGCCTCTGTTTGAAAACCTCTTCCAAAGGAGGAGAGCCCACCACCTCCCGAGGAAGCCTCTTCCACTGAGGAACCGCTCTAACTGTCAGTAAGTTCTTCCTAACGTTTAGCTGAAAACTCTTCGGATTTAATTTCAATCTGTTGGTTTTGCTCCGACCTTCTGGGGCAACAGAAAACAACTCTGCACCATCCTCTATATGACAGCCCTCCAAGGGTTTGAACATGGTTATCATAACACCTCTTAGTCATCTCCTCTCCAGGCTAAACATACCCAGCTCCTTCAACCTTTCCTTATAGCCTCTGCTTTGTATCCAGAAGGTCCCAGGTTCAATCCCCGGCATCTCCAGTTAAAAGGACCAGGCAGTAGGTGATGGGAAAGACCTCCGCCTGAGACCCTGGAGAGCTGTAAAGAGGGGCCGTGGTTCAGTGGCAGAGCATCTGCTTGGCATGCAGAAGGTCCCAGGTTCAATCCCCAGCATCTCCAGTTAAATAAGGGCCAGGCAGGAGGTGATGGGAAAGACCTCCGCCTGAGACCCTGGAGAGCCACTGCCAATCTGAGTAGGCAATATTGACCTTGATGGACCATGGCATCTTCATGTATTCATCATTTCACAATGATTCAGCACTACTCAAGGTCAAAGAGCTATGGGTGGTGGGCTGCAGGGGAGTTCACATTCAAGAGGGTGAGGGGCCACAGCTCAGTGGAAGAGCCACTGCCTGGCATGCAGATGGTCCCAGGTTCAATCCCCAGTATCTCCTGTTAAAAAAGGACCAGGCAGTAGGTAATGTGAAAGACCTCCACCTGAGACCCCGGAGAACTGTAAAGAGGGGCTGTGGCTCAGGGGAAGAACATCTGCTTGGCATGCAGAAGGTCCCAGGTTCAATCCCCGGCATCTCCAGTTAAAAAAGGACTGGGCGGTAGGTGATGTGAAAGCTGTAAAGAGAGGCTGTGGCTCAGTGGAAGAGCCTCTGCTTGGCATGCAGAAGGTCCCAGGTTCAATCCCCAGCATCTCCAGTTAAAAGGGCCAGGTAGGAGGTGATCATGTGAAAGACCTCCACCTGAGACCCTGGAGAGCTGTAAAGAAAGGCTGTGTCTCAGTGGAAGAGCCCCTGTTTGGCATGCAGAAGGTCCCAGGTTCAATCCCCAGCATCTCCACTTAAAAGGACCAGGCAGGAGGTGATGTGAAAGACCTCCATCTGAGACCCTGGAGAGCTGCTGCCGGTCAGAGTAGACCAGACAGACCTTGATGGACTGGTGGTTTGGATTCAGGACAGGGCGGCTTCATGCATGTTCGTACTTGTTAAGCACATAACTGCTGCCGGCTGTACTCGCAGGGTCCATTTCAGCTGAGGATTACCGGGGGGGGGAGATGCCCCGTCTGTGGTGCCCCCGGCACACGCGTGCCCTTATAGGAAACTTGCATGCAGGGAGCCTTTGGGATGTGAGAATTGCTGACGGGCAGCATTACTGCGCTGCTGTTTTCGATATTATTCCACACAGTCTCGCCAGGCGACACTTACCATGTGCTTGGCCGTGCTCCCGCCGAGGCCCGTGTTGCGCACCAGATGTCCCTCCGACGGGAAACTGAAGTTGCCGGCGTTCAGGTTCTCCCTCGACGAGTGGGTGCCGAAGAGCACGAACGGCTGCCTGCTGGGACTGAGCGTTAAGAACACGTTACTGCCAGCGCAACAAAACCCTTCGGGACACGGAGGCGTCGACAGGAAACGGGGACGAACCGCTCCTTAGAGGCGCTCAACGGAATAGCGGGATGATGGAATCCTAACAGAAACAACATCTTGACAGGCTACGGCAGGGCCCCCCAACATGGTGCCCGGGGTCGTCTTTCCTGACACCTGCCGACTGTTTTTAGGAAGTAGGTGGAGCTTTTGGGCAGCAGGGCTTCTGATTGGCTGTGCAGATTTTTGAAAAAAAACTTGCTTTGGCTGTAGCTGCCACCACGGCGCAAGGCTCTTCACTGAGTGACTGAAGGTAAGCTGTGTGCTTGCGAGGAAACACTTTTTAAAAAATATTTTCACTTAATTTTGGGGGGGATAGTCCTTTTTTTTTTAATTCATAGTTTATCAATTTCTATACAGTGAACAATAATAAAGGGAAAGGGAAAGGTTTCCCTTCCTCGAAAGCCAGTCGAATCCGACTCTAGGGTTGCGGTGCTCATCTCCGTTTCAAAGCCGAAGAGCCAGCGCTGTCCGAAGACGTGTCCGTGGTCATGTGGCCGGCATGACTAAACGCCAAGGCGCACGGAACGCTGTTACCTTCCCACCAAGGTGGTACCTATTTATCTACTTGCAATTTCTTGCTTTTGAACTGCTAGGTTGAACAATAATACAAAGTATGAATCTTATTTCCCAGCAATCTATATATCTAATTCCCAAGTGGCCCCCTGTGTGCGGATATCTAAATCTGCACATCGGGGGCACCTGGGGGCAGGGAGATTTTCCTGCGCACGTGGGGCAGTCCCCACGTGTGCAGAAAAATCTAAAAAGTTTTTTAAAATGTAAGGGGAATATCTAAATCCCCATAAGTAAGAGCGTTCCCTGCGCATGCGCAGGGAACGCTCTACAAACTGGCCGTTGCCGCCGCACCGTCAAGGGATGGGAGGGCGGGGAGAAGGCTTGGCGGGCCAGCCGGCCTCGCCTCTGCTGCTGGGGAGGGAGGAAGGGGGAGGCTTGGCGGGCAGCCAGCCTCGCCACTGGGGAGGGAGGGTGAAGCTTGGCAGGCCAGCCGGCCGCCCTCCCCACCGCCGCCGCCGCCCTGCTGCTTGGGAGGGAGGGGGAGGCTTGGCGGGCCAGCTGGCCGGCCTCCCCCCTCGCCACTGTCGCCGCCGCGCCCTGCTGCTTGAAAGGGAGGGGGAGGCTTGGCGGGCCAGCCGGCCGGCCTCCCCCCCCCCCGCCACTGCCCTGTTGCTTGGGAGGGAGGGGGAGGCTTGAGGGGCCGGACAGCCTCGCCACCCCTCCACTGCTGCTGGGGAGGGGGAATCTCGGCGGGCCGGCTGGCCTCGCCGCTGCTGCTGCCGCCGCTGCTGCGGGGGGGAGAGGGAGGGGAAGCTTGGCGGCCGGAATACTCCCCCCCCCCGCGCGAGTATCGCGGGTCCCGCCTCTTGTCTATTCTATTATTCACCCCCTTTATTAATAGAAAGTGCTCTCCGGCTCATCCATTGACTCCTCTTATCCCTAATTACTAAACAAGAATTGCTTCCTATTCTGACTCCTCTTATCTTGTACCCCCCATTACATGTAGTTCCATTCAGTTTCCTAAGTTCTTCTTCCGTACTCATATTAGTTACAATACATATACTTGTGTAACATTGGACATTCTTCAGTTAACTATTTAGTATTTGCATACTTCCAATACATTCTTCAGAAAGGCCAACTTCACCTCTCGGTCCTGGGACCGGGAAACTCGGCAGAGAGGAACTCAGCCTTTTCACTTTAAAAGGCATCTGGTCAAATAAAGCTTCTCCCTGAAATGTTGACACAGTAGAAAAGAGCCAGAGCGCAAGAGCGCCTTAATGACTAAGAAAATCTGTGGCAGGGGAGGAGCTCTCGGGAGTCACTGCTTGCTTCTTTTGTGAGTCACTGCCAATGCTCCCCTGAGCTGTGGAGTCTTGTGAGCAAAAATTCTACTTTGGGAGCCCCTGGCATTAAAGTTCTGAGCGAGCGATTTGGCTGCTGCATCAATTAGTTTGCTCTGGAGCCCCAGCCTTCCTGAGGCTAAGACAAAAATGTGTGAGCTGGAGGCTAAAAAAACCTGTGAGCTAGCTCACACTAACTTATCTGAGAGGGAACACTGCATGCCAGTGGTATCTAATGCGCCTAGGAACACAGAGAAAGGTACCTGTTATCCGTGATGTGGCTCGAAAGCATTCCATGGCTGAAATAACTTCGGAACGGCTATGGGGGGGGGGGGGGAAAGAAGAGAAATGATCAAATAAACCTTATGGTCCCTCTAGAAGTATCGTAAGGAAAACTGGCACCAACCTCTCTGTGATACAGTGCCCAAGAATTCAGTTTCAGGTAAAATTTCTCTTGCTTAATAATCTTTATTTTGATTTATTTTGATTTGAGCAAAACTGCAATGAAGGAAGGTTAAAGCACTTGGGGCTCTTTAGCTTGGAGAAACGATGGCTGAGGGGTGACATGATCGAGGTTTACAAGATTATGCATGGGATAACTCAGCCCCCCCTTTGCATTCTGGCGAGAAGTACGGAGAGTCAGAAACCAGGGAAGGGAAAGCGAACAATGACGTTCCCACGTCCGTCTACCCACACACGTACCTCTCCTGCCTGGGACTCCGACAGCTCCAAGATGAAAGGGACCTCCGTGTCGAAATTTGCAAAAAAGTTGGTCCACTGGTGTTCGAAAGTCATCAGATCCTGCCGGGGAAAGAGAGTGATCGTTAATCCTGGCACTTCCCGGAGGGCATTGAGGTCCACAAATGAACATGTGCTAGTGGTTCCCAGCCCCAGGGACGTCCGGCTAGCCTCGACTAGGGCCAGGGCCTTTTCAGCCCTGGCCCCTGCCTGATGGAACAAGCTCCCATGTGAGAGCAGGGCCCTGCGGGACCTATTGCAGTTCCGCAGGGCCTGCAAGACGGAGCTCTTCCGCCGGGGCATTTGGTTGAGGCCGCGGACGACTCTCCCCCACCTCTCTGGCCCTAGTGTTTTGGCCCAGCTTTTTCCGGCAAAATTATCCACCAGTGGCCTGATTCTGACTGGTCATCTGACTACCTCTATAGTTGCACAGCATTTGATGATATTTTACGTGTAAATTGTCATTTCAGAACTGTTTTAATTGTATTATTTAACTGTTGTATACCGCCCTGAGTCCATTTGGGGGAGGAGGTATATAAATCTAATAAAATAAATAAATAAATAAAAGCCTAGCATCTGTGAGCCAATCACTGCCACACAAGATTCCGGACAAGCAAAGGTAACTCTCTTCCCTAACATGACTGAAGGGATGCAGCTACTCTGCTAAGCTAAGAAACCTGAAAACTGGAAAGAAACAGAGAAAGCTTTAAAGCAGAGGCTCGCAAACTTATTTGGCCTACCGCCCCCTTTTCGGCGTCTCCCCCTCCCCCCGAAATCTACGTACAAGAAGTGGACAAAAAGATGCAGCGACAAATCTGCACATGGTAAAGAAAGATGTCGTTGGCCTGAAGCCAGAGGCCGGCAGCGGCCACCACACAATAGCCCAGCAGCAACACCAGTCTTACAAGGGTGGACGTGCGTTTGCAGTTTGCAAATGCATGGCTGTGATTGGCTGTGGGACCCCTCTCCATCCCCCCTCCCTCCCTGATCCCAGGGAAGACCAGGAGAAGGCGGGAAAGGGCTGCTTTCGATAGGTTCTGTTCTTTCTTTATGCTTCCACCACCCCCTTATTTTTATTCAACGCCCCCCAATTGCACCCAAGGCTCCTACCGTCCGCCTGGATCATTCCAGCGCCCCCCAGGGGGCGGTATGGCCCCCTTTGGGAACCAGCGCTTTAAAGCTATCGGAGAACGAAATACCTAGGTTTGAGTCCAGTACCACCTTGGAGACCTGCAGAATTTTCGGGGTTCAAGCTTTCGAGAACCAAAGCTCACACCCCGAAAATTCTGCGGGTCTCTAAGGGGAAGGGGAGAAAGGCAGGCAGGTATGGCGCTAACGGCTTGTGATCGGAAAGCACAGCTCCATGGGATCGGGTACGCTGCTCCACTCAGAAGAGCAGGCGTATATTCTGGGCAATTCTGCCGACGGCCACTGTGTGTCAGCCTCGGCCCATTTCACATCCACCTTAAAACAGTCACCATTAACAAGCAAGTGCCTTGGGGCGAACCATCAGAAATTAGATACTAGGCCATACCATGCTTCACAGTTTAGCCAAAATAATGTAGATTATATCCTTTTCTACAAACTCCCCTTCCGCCCCCCCCCCCATTGGCTCCCAGCATTGTTTCCCCCACTTTATCAATACATAATACATGT
>JAPDNY010000428.1:0-40783 GCA_029375565.1 Gekko gecko
TTTGACAGTCAGAGTCGTGCGACTGTGGAGTCAGCTGCCTCAGGAGGTGGTGAGCTCCCCAGGCCCGTAGCCAGGATCTTTTTTTGCTGGGGGCATTTAAATTCCTTAGGGGGCACTGGCTGATCGAATTAAAGGAATAGCCAGCTCCTTCCCCACACCTGCTGCTGTTCAGGGGCCCTGGGCTGGATGGGAAGTCAGGGGGCCTTGCCAGCAAGTCAGGGGGCCTTGCCCCAAGATGCCCCGCTGTAGCGATGGGCCTGGAGCTCCGCCTCCCTGGCAGTCTTGGAGCAGCGGCTGGAGAAACCCTTGTCAGGGGTGCTCTAGGCGGATCCTGCACTGGGCGGGTGGTTGGACTAGATGGCCTGTAGGGCCCGATCCTGCCCTGCGTTGTTTCTATGATTCCAGATCATTTCCAAGAGTCCAAGAGGGCACCAACTGGACATTCTTGAGTCTCCCCTGGCCTCAGAGCAGCCCATCGCCATTTCTGACACTCAGTCAGGAAGGAGAATCCAACAGAAATAAAGGTGCAAGCCCCCTCAGGGGCAAAGGCGGAGGTCTGGGGGTGGGGGACAATATGAACACCATCACAGACAGAGGACAGGCCATGTGGCTATATAGTCTTCTGCAAGGGGCCAGTTACCTCCCCCAAGATTTCTGCTTGTTGTAACAGCGCGTGGGAAGGGGGCATAAGATATTTCTCAGCCGTCGAATGCCTGCAGGACACTTGTAGGCCAGAACCACGGCTCTGCTGCCCCCTCTTGGTACCCTCCAGTAAGTGCAATGAATCCCTCGGCCTTTCTTGGCCACTGGAGGCGAGTTGGTATCATCCTCCGAGGAACCAAACACAATCCCTATTGATGGCACTGGAGATCAAAAGGGAAACAATAATGGGAAAAAAATATTGACGAATATAGTGAGAATGAATTGAGGATAGAATCAACACAGAATCAGCCCTGCATGCAAAGGGTGTGCTCTTATGGTCAGGAAAGGGTTCCTTTATCAGGAAGGGTTGTTGAACCTGCCCTTGAACTGGGCTAGATGGACCTTCACTTGGACCCAGAAACCGGTACCTAGCACAGTCCCATGCTGACACTTTCCTCCATCTTTGGCGATTTCACCTCCTTGTATTTGCCAAGATGTTTCGAAGCATTATTCTGCAGCCTTAAGGGCGAGAAGAATCTCTTATGGTCCCCATTTAATTCCTTGCATGAAAGCAAAGACTCTTCAGATTCTGAACTCATGTCTATAACATGTGGGAGATACCACCAGGAAACAGGTGACCCTTTGTCAGTGGTGGCCTCCATCAAACCTGCACCAGGCTCAAGACCCCCAAGAACAGATTCAGGGGCTCTGAGATTCCCTCTCCTGAGACCAGGAGAAAAGGGGAAGGGCACACAAGTCTGTCGTTCAGGACATGGAGAGTGCAGGAAAATCCTAGTATGTGTTGCAGAGAAAGCAGCCGATTCCATCAGATCCTCCAAAGTAGACCAGGACTCTGGGTGATCAGTCCTCCAGCCTGGTGGCCACTTCAGACTGAGTCTCCCTGTCTGCGAATTAGAAGATCAAATGACTCATTAGGCAGTGGGATTTGCTGTGGATAGAAAAGACAAGTATTCAGTCAAGAAGACGGATTGATTGGGCCATCAGTGACCTGACTCAGGATCTGGGCCAATATTTGAGTCAGTCTTACTTCTGGCCTTAAAGCTTGAATTTAGTCCATTACTAAATAGTAGTGTGCATACCAAAATCGACAAGTCACAAAATACACACAGGAATAGCTATGGTTGGGGTCGAGTGATGCCCCCAAATGGGAATACCAATCCCGGGTTGTTGGTGTGATGAAATGTTAGTTAGCATGTTTTGGGTTTGGGAGTCACCAGGAAAGCCCTTCTGTCTCAGCTGTATGTCTGAGCCTGCCGATTTCCGGGGCAAGGGCATCTCTTCCAGCCCGATCCTAGCAAGGGTGGAGCACAGAACACCCCCTAGCATGGGACTCCGGGCACAGCCTGACCCATGAGGTGTACAGTGGGACTGCGATATCGTGGAATCTGGATACTGTGCCTCTCTTGATACACCCCAAGATCACGTTAGCCTTTTTTGCCGCTGCCTCATACTGATGGCTCATGTTTAGCTTATAGCCCACCCATATCCCAAGACCTGGTTCACACACACTGCTACCCTGAAGTGTTCCCCCCATCCAGTAGGTGTGCTTCTCAATGGCACACGAGGACTGGCACAGAAGAGTCTCAGAGGGACCGGATGGCCTGTCAGACACTCTCCTGAATTACGAGAAGCGAGGGATTGATTTTCAGGGAAGGGTTCCGGAACTGGGGGGGGGGCATAAGAGAATATAAGAGAAGCCAATGCTGGAACAGGCCAGCGGCCCATCCAGTCCAACACTCTGTGTCACACAGCGGCCAAAAATACCAGGGGCCAGCAGGAGGTCCAGCAGTGGGGCCAGGGCACTAGAAGCCCTCCCATTGTTGCCCCCCCAAGCACCAAGAGGGTCTTTGCTGATGGGGGTTCCTGGCCCACCTCTAGAGCACATGAGCAAAAGGTAGCCAAGGGTTCCACAACAACAACAACAACAACAACAACAACAACAACAACAATAATAATAATAGATTGGATTTACACCGCAATCTTCCCTCAGAGTCTCAGAGCAGTTTACAATCCCTTTCCCTTCCCCACAACAGACACCCTGTGAGGTAGGTGGGGCTGAGAGAGCTCTTTCGAGGACTGCTCTTGAGAGAACAGCTCTGAATGAACTTGTGACTGACCCAAGTTCACCCCAGCCGGCTGCACCTGGAAGAATGGGATCTCAAACCTGGTTCTCCCGGATTAGAGTTCGCACACTTAACCACTACCCCAGACTGGCTCCCACTGGGGTCTGTCACCATAAATTACCCTGAAGCGAAGCAGGGTCAGTGCTAGCTGCTAGTTAGACAGGAGACCTCCAGGGAATACCAGGGTTGTGTCGTGGAGGCAGGCAAAGGGAAACCGCCTCTGAATGTCTCTTGCCTTGAAAACCCCACGAGGGGACATCAGAAGCCAGCTGTGACTTGATGGCATTTCCCGCCCCCCACCCCATGGAGGAGTTCCTGGCTACTCCCCTCCTGGTGGAGACCATGCAAGAAATTGTATAAACACCCCCCCCTCTGAAATGTGCGTAATTCCCAAAGGTAGGAAGGAATACTCTCAGTTTTGCCCTGGCTGAAGAAGTGCAGGATCCAGACAAGATATTCTGCACTTGAAACTGTTGGAGTGAGTGACTCGGCATGCCTGGACCTTGGGGAGGGGGTGTCACGACATCATTCAAAGTGTGTCTGGGTGTGATCTCTTTGAATGGGGTGCCCCTCTTTGGCATAACCTGGGAGCTGCTCTCTCTGACCCCTTCCCTCTCTCCCTTTGTCCTCTGCCCCTCTACACATGGCCTTCCATGGGAGACAGGAGTCTCTGTAGGTCTCTCCCGTGGATATAATGCAGGTGGGGCTGAGAGACTCTCATGAGAGAACTGCTCATGAGAGAACAGCTCCCAAAGAACTTATAACCGACCCAAGGTCACAGCAGTACGATAGGATCTCTCCTTGGATCGGTTATAAGTTGGGCTAAGCCCAAGAGAGCAGGGAAACTTCCATTCATTCCCCAGTCCAGCTGACTGTGGAGTGGCTGAATTTCTATTTCAGTGTCTATGCTGCAGAAGAATTGGGAGGGGTCTTGTATTGGGGTTGGGGTTGGGACTGTCCTTAGGTTTATTTATTAATTTAGATTTCTACCTCGCCCTCCCTGCAAGCGGGATTAGGGCGGCTAAAAAACAGGGGCACGAAGTGCCAGTACATAAAACCAGACAAAAACGGAATAAATGACCAGGAAATTACAGACAGTGCTCAATGCTGTTACTCCCAGATTGACCAGGATGGCGTCCTTGTGAGTGTGATCGTCACGAGGCCACTCCATAGACCTGCTCGGTGGGAGGCCCCCTGTCCAGAGACCAGTCCACACTCCAGCCCAGCAAGCAGGGATGATGCGCAGAGGGGCCCCCTGCCAGGAACCTCCTGACCAGCCACTGCTGCCAGCTGAGCCCAGAGGGCAGGCGGCAACACGAGGAAGGACCTGCTGCACTTTGTGGCTTGGGCCAGGGTCTGTGTCTCTGCCTTGAACCAAAGCCAAGATGCTCTACAGGAGCCGCTTGGGGCTTTAGCAGGAACAGCCCTGCCCTGCCGGCACACCGACACGGCAAGAAGCGGAGAAGCCGGCAACAAAAACTGGAGCTGGTCAT
Organism: Gekko gecko; assembly: GCA_029375565.1. Lineage (NCBI taxonomy): Eukaryota > Metazoa > Chordata > Lepidosauria > Squamata > Gekkonidae > Gekko > Gekko gecko. The sequence continues at coordinate 4,280 of JAPDNY010000428.1, forward strand.
TGCATTGGAAAAACAAAGACCTCGATTGCCTTGAAGGACGACACCTGAGATTTGTTTCATGTTCCCAAGCGGGAGATGAAGGTGTTGGGACCAGGATGCTGGGGAAATGCCTCCCTGGTGGAGAAAATGGGAAGGACAGCGGCAGAGCGGGAACAGCCGCCTCCCGGCACTTCCAAGCACTGCGGGGCGGAAAGCCAAGTCCCCAGATGTTGTTGATCAAGGGCCGCCTTTCGCTGACAAAGGCCGAAGTTCCGCTTTTGTCTCTCCTCTTTTCCCCCAGTAGCCGTTGGTGCAACATGGAGTCCTGTCTGTCCCCCCCCCCCGGCACCGTCTAATCCAACCCCGGGAAGCTGACCACTCATCCTGTAGGCTACTTTAACACTCTACGAAGTGCAGACTTGGAAAAGAGCCAGAGAGTCCAGGAGCGCCTTCAAGCCTAACTGAATTTGTGGCCGGGGAGGAGCTTTTCTGAGTCACAACACGGCTCACTTGTCTTCAAGTATCTTGGTCAGTCTTCAAGAACGTCGCTCCTGGACTCCTGCTCTTTCTGACTGCTGTGGACAGACTAACTCAGCTCCCCGTCTTGGGCCAGCTTGGCATCTTTCCATCACGCCCTGAAACAGCTTTATTTTCTGTTCCTCCTCTACCCTCTTTCCTTGCAGATTCCTCTGGGTCTAGATCTGGAACAGAACTTGCAAGACAGATTTAGGCCGAAATAAGGGTTTTTTTTTAATGCAACAAAAGCCTTATTTTGCTGCCTCTGTCATGCCTCTTTTCTCATATTTTATCAGAACGTTTATTGTATTCATGTGCCATTAAAGGTATTTGGTTTGATTTTGACTTTGTGAACCCTTTCGTGCAGTTCAGCTCCATTAGCTGCGTAGAACAGCCCTCTTGAATGATTCAGTTTTGCATAGTTTTGCATAAATCCTAACTTCTGCTAAATTCTAACCCGTACAAATCTAATTGTTTCAGGAGAGGGGTGGCGATAGACGGGGTCATCAAGTCGCACCCGACTTATGGGAACCTCGTTGGGGATTCAAGAGATGTTCAGAGGAGGTCCGAGGGATTTCCTCATCCAGCGTTGGCAATCCCTGTTCTCCACTTTCCAGGGCGTGCAACTTTCACCGGCCAAAACAGCAGGCCTCTTTCTTGGGCCTCTCCCCAGAGACTTCTGGAGATGCCAGAGCTGCACTCTTGCAGCGAGGCCACACAGTCCAGAATCCAGATGCTTTCCCAACTGGAACTGGATGTTTCTTCAGACCTTCAGGCAAGAATCAATCAATCTGTGGAACCTGTTCCAGAATGGAATGTGGTGAATCCCTCTTTTAAGAGGCACAAAAATGAAGGGACACAGACCTGTGCTAGAAGTAGAATAGACTGGATTTATACCCCGCCCTTCACTCGGAGTCTCAGAGCGGCTTACAAACTCCTTTCCCTCCTCACAACAGACACCCTGTGAGGTAGGTGGGCTGAGAGAGCTCTCTTGAGAACTGCTGTTTCAAGGACAACTCTTGCCAGAACTACGGCTTGCCCAAGGTCATCCAGCAGCTGCAAGTGGAGGAGGAGTGGGGAATCAAACCCCGTTCTCCCAGATCAGAGTCTGCACACTCAACCACTACACCAAACTGGCCATTCTTGCTCCACCAGACGTTCTTTCTGCTCTATGTCCACTCTTAATTCCATAGCGAAAGGAAGAATTTCTAAACTTCATTTCGGTGTGGAAATATGTAGAGATCTGCAGATGCAGTTTGTTCAGTTCATTTGACTGTGTGCACATTCTGTACACACAGAAGACAAAGAGTCAGGGAGAACGAATTACTGAAACGTTTTCAGGGAGTCAGCGGCCTCCTAACTCTTCGGGTTCATGGGATGCTGAAGTTTGCACGGCACTCAGTCAAAGTGCTGACTGCAGTTCCCACACATGCTGGTGACGGCGGCTTCCTTGGAATATCCCCTCCCTCAAAGGAGAGTGTTGTTGCAGGAGAGTTGAAAAATCAAGGATGTCAAATTGAAGACTCTCAGGATCAAAATGCTCATTCTCCTGACTGGAAAAGGTTGCAGAGAGAAAAGATAAATACAGCCAGAATAACCGAGTATTCAGAAAGAAACCAAAGGTGGTAAAATAGCCAGATGAGGTGCTGAAGGATGAAACTAGACTGTATCTGAGAGACTGGCCAATGCTTCTTGTTGGGTTAAGTTCTTCTTTCTTAGGTTTATATTTATTTATTTATTTACAAAGTTGGTGTCCTGTTCTTCTGCCCTTGTGAGCAGTGTTCCCTCTAAGCTGAGTTAGTGTGTGCTAGCTCACAGTTTTTTTAGCTCCTGGCTCACACATTTTTGTCTTAGCTGAGGAAGGGTGGCTTCAGAGCAGAATTTTTGCTCACAAGACTCCACAGTTTAGAGGGGGCATTGCTCATAAGTGCAGCCAAGGCAGCTGTAGAAAAGTACAATGAAAAGGAGTAGACACAGAGCAATGAGTGGTAACCTGGTGGTACAAAGTGCCTTCAAGTGGCAGCCAACTTATGGGGACCCCACATGTTTTTCAGCACTAGACACATACAGGAGGTCGGTTGCCATTTGCCTGCCTACTGCCTCTGCGTAGCAACCCTGGACTTCATTGGTGGTCTCCCATCCAAGTACTAACCAGGGCCGACCCTGCTTAGCTTCTGAGATGGGCTGAGCCTGGAACATCCAGGTCAGGGCAGATGAGCCAGAGGCAGTCTGCCATTCTCTGCCTCGACAGAGCAACGCTGGGCTTCCTTTGCTGGTCTCACATCCAAGGACTGACCAGGTGTACAGTCTGCTTAGCTTCCAAGGTCAGGCTGGCCTGGACTATTCGGGCCAGGCCAGGGGCATCCTGCACCCATCAAGAAAGGGCTCTGGGAGACATCCACAAGGCGATGGGTCGCTTCAGGGTAGAAAGGACCTTGGATGTGGCCAAGGACAGATCCTTTGGGCCTGAGATGACCCAGGCAATAGAGCAGAAGTGTCACACGACTGTGAATCCGGTGTCCCAAGAAAAGCAGAAAGAGCTGCTGAATTAGTCTACGTAAAAAAGCTGACACTCCCTTAACTTGGACAGCCTCTTTGCAACGGGCTTTAAAACCAGCCTAGTGGTTACTGATGGCCTCCCCAAATCTGCACAAGCATTTCCCAGTAGAGTTGAGACAGCAAGACTGTTCCCGCAACGCTTTGGGGGAGATTTCATAAGTAAACCATGGATTTCGCATGCGAATCCACAGAGACCAAGGTGGAAGTTTTGAGTCAGAACCAACCGTGGAGTTTAGTAAAACATTTGGGACTAAGTCATATACCACAGCATATCATCCTAGAGGAAAAGGAAACTAACTGGAGATATATACGCAACCTTTGGTTCATGCTCGCAATGGTACAAAGAATGCCACCTTGGGAGAATCCCCCTGCTTCCTAAAGTTTGGAAGGCAACCAGGAGGAATGCCTATTAATCTGTGTTTTGGAATGGAACCTGAGATAGCTCATCAGACAATATGTCAGGGCCTTGAGACACAGACCACGCGATGCAGGTGACGTGGCCAGCCACAAGAGGCTAAAGCACCAGCGAGCGAACCATAAGCAACAGGGGCCAGTTTGGTGTAGTGCTTAAGAGTGCGGACTCTAGTCTGGGAGGACCGGGTCTGACTCCCCACTCCTCCTGCACCTGCAGCTGCTGGCGTGACCTCGGGTCAGTCACAAGTTCTCTCACCAGCAGTCCTCAAAAGAGCCCTCTCAGCTCCCCTGCCTTGCGGGGAAGGGAAGGGAAAGGAGATTGTGAGCCGCTCTGAGACTCCTCCGGGCAGTGAAGGGACTGGGAGGCTGGAAGCTCCTGGCTCCCTCACAAGCCACAAGGACACGCCTCAGGGGAGGAAATCCTGCCCTGGAGGGAGGTGGGAAGGAGCGGCTCCGTGTGCCCTCCTTTCCCCGGCAGAAGCAGGCGGAACAGCCAGGAGCTTCCGCCTCCCAGTTCCTCTCCTGTTCCTTCTACAGGAGGCCGGCTCAGAGGGAAACGCCCCTCTCCACACCTGGCTGCAGGCTGTGGAGCTGCGGGGCACCTTCCGGGAGGGAGGACACGCTCTAGGGGCCACTGGAAACTCTGTTTAATAGAGGGGGTGCTCATTCAATGGGTAGATGACACTAGCCAGTTTGGAGTCAGTGGTGAAGTGCGCGGATTCTAATCTGGGAGACCTGGCCTTGATTCCCCACTCCTCCACTTGCAGCTGCTGGCGTGACCTTCCCTTTAGGATGCTGAAGTCATGAGGTCTACCATTGAACTGGGAGACAGTGTAGGTACGTCTCCACGGGACACAAGAATTGGCTGACGGGTGAGAATCTGTTGTGCGTGCCGTTTTAGATCAGATGGACGAACACCTCCTGGTTTGTCAACTAGCCTTAAGATGGCGAAGGTCTCATTTGAGCTTTACACAGAGGCATCTTTGGAAACTGTGGGTTTATTGCCCCTTCTGAAAAGGTAGCCGAGGGCCGAAGAAGATCCTGTTAACACCTCCAAAGGAGGTTTAGAAAACTCGCAGAGGGCCAAGAGTTAAAAGCATCAATAGGAATAGACAAAAGTGCATGTATTTATTTCAAGAACTTATAAAAACCTTGTAGGGGCCCAAATAAAGACTCATGAAATGTTCACCGTGATAAATGCGCAACAAGGAGCAGTAGATGCCCTGATGTGTACAAGAATAAAAGTAAATTCGCCTTTGAGGGTTACATGTTGATGCCACATTGTCCCTGATTTTACTTGCCCTCTTAGGACCTGAACTGGAAGGTCCATATTGGTACTATTACGATCTCCAGTATATGCAAATGCTTCTGACACAAGGTCAGATACATCTGTGGCCCCACAAACAGGGTTTTTTTGTGTGTGTGTCATTCAGTTCCAGATTGGAACATTTCCTTTTTGGTCCTATATCAATTGTTTACAGCCTTACAAGCATAACAGGGGCTTTCTTGCATGTCATATTCTGTACTATTTGACCTCTGGAGAAGGCTCTCGTGGGCTGAAATGCGTCAGGTCATAGATGGTTCTTTGTCGTACGTTTGTCGCTTTGATTATTTTATGAGGCTTTATTTGGACCCTTTGCAAGGTTTTTAAATGCTTTTTGAAATAAACACGTGTACTTTTGTCCATACCAACTACTGTTTTTAACTTTTGGCCCTAACCTAGTTTTCCAAACATCCTTTAGAGGTTTTTGCCTGGTTTGTTTAGTTTTTCTTCCCCTCCTTTTGTGGGTGACGATCCTGTTAACAACCGAACAAGACAGCAAACTGCAGATGCCGGAGTCCCAATAAAGGCTGATGGAGAATGCTCACCAGAGCCCAGAGCCCTTTCCAGTCTCAATGCTTTTGCCAGGGAGCTCGCTCCAAGACCATTACCCAGCGGGCTGGGCACAGTGCCCCAGAGAGTCCCCCTTCCAAAGCAGCCATTTCCTCCACGGGAACCGATCTCTGGGGACTGGAGACCTGTCGTCATTTCAGGAGAGCTCTGCCCACCACCTGGAGAGGCTGACAGCCTAGGGGGAGAGGGTCCCTGCAGGGTAGCCCTCTGGCAGACACTGGTTGCCAAACCTGCTTTACTCCAGGGAACATGTCCCTGATTTCCCGGTGCCTGCCGCCTGCTTCTGCCTGCCTGGAAAAGGAGGACACGCTGAACCACCCATCCCCACCTCCCTCCCGGACAGGATTTCCCTCCCTGCGGCGTGTCCTTGTGGTTTGTGACGGAGCCAGGAGCTTCAGCCTCCCAGTTCCTCTCCTGTTCCTTCTACAGGAGGCCGGCTTAGAGGGAAACGCCCCTCTCCGCACGTGGCTGCAGGTTGTGGAGCTGCGGGGCACCTTCTGGCGAATCTAGCTGGAAGCGGTTCAGAGATTTTGCTCCTTCAGCCAAGGAGAACAGCTTGGGGTTGGAGTCAGAGGCCAGTTCCCAGGCTGTGCTCCCACAAGGCCAGTCTTCTTAAGCAAGTCACCGGGGGCATCCCCCTTCCGGGAGGGAGGACGTGCTCTAGGGGTCAGCGGGAAACTCTGTTTAATAGAGGGGGAGCTCATTCAATGGGTAGATGATACTAGCCAGTTTGGTGTCGTGGTTAAGTGCATGGACTCTAATCTGGGAGACCTGGGCTTGGTTCCCCACTCCTCCACTTGCAGCTGCTGGATGACCTTGGGCAAGCCATAGTTCTGTCAGAGCTGTTCTCTCAAGGGCAGTCCTCTAAGGAGCTCTCTCAGCCCCACCTACCTCACAGGGTGTCTGTGGTGGGGAGGGGAAGGAAAGGAGATGGTAAGCCGCTCTGGGACTCCTTCAGGTAGTGAAGGGCAGGGTATAAATCCAACCTTCTCCTCCTCCTCTTCCTTGCCCAGATCCCCCACCCCCCGTGACTTAATAGAGTCTGGTCTACCCGGAATAGACAGAGGACTCTTATCCAAAGCGTTTCCCCTCCGCTCTGATCTAGCCAGTTGCTGTGCACATTATACCTTTGCCTTCTTCACAGCACCTTCCCCACTTTGTGACTGAGATGAGCTCAGCTCTCCATTCCTACTCGCATCAGAGGAAGGGAGCCTCGACCCTGGGAAACTTCGATGCCCCCTGATACTCTGGCTGGTCTCTGGGGTGCTCCAGGGCAGACCCACATGGCCACCCCTGCCCCTCCCGTCGCCCGGCCCCCTCTCCTTCCCCTGAGCATCTGGGGGGGTCACCTGTGGAGGAGCGGGAGGCGGGTGGGGGTCCTGACGGAGCAGCCAGGCAGGCCACTCGAAGCTGCTCCCAGCTGTCCCGGATGGCCCCTGCTCTGATCTCTCTGGGGGAAACCGACATTATTGTCTCGGGGGGGGGAGGACCCGCATCTGGCTCATCTGCTGCCGAAAGAGACGCCCGTCCCAGTCGGCCTCCCTGCTCAGTCCAGGGCCGCCTTCGCTGTTCTTTGGAGGGACGGGGTGCCCGCGGGAGGGGAGGGGGACGTTCCCCACGGGGGGGCTGGAAGGGGCTGTCGTTGTCCATGGAGGGTGGGGGGGGCTGGGGGGCTGCAGGGAGAGTTCAGGGGATCCTCCTGGGCACCAAAGTCCGCGGGGGCTGCCCTGCGCCGTCTCAGGGGGCCTCCCTTCCCAAAACGTGTCTCTCTGCCATGAGGTGGTTCTGTCCTGCAGAGAGGCCCGGAAGATGCCCCACTCCACCGCCAAACGCCATAACCGAGTGCGACTTCAGATGCCAGGCTGACTGGGAGTGCCCTGCACCTCGGAAGTGCTGCATCTGGGGGTGCATGTTACGCTGCATGACCCTCGTCTTTGGTGATTCACCCCCACTGCTGCTGGAGGTGGTCCTGGGGGGAGGGGGAGGGGGAGGGTGGGCACAATCAGTCCCCTGGAAGGACCCCTGAAAGACTGGCGTTCCCCCCACACACACACACACAAGAGCTCTGCAGATTCTCTGACCCCCCACTGGCTCTCTCCAGCTCGGCACGGTGGTTAAGAGCAGCAGACTCTGATCCGGAGGACTGGGTCTGATTCCCCACCACGCCTTCTCCACACGGAGGAGTCCCCCTGGGGCCAGTCCCGGTTCTTTCGGAACTCTCTCACCCCCCACCTATCTCACAAGGTGTCCCTTGCGGGGAGAGGAAGGGAAAGGCAATTGTCAGCCACTTTGGAAAGTTGTATTTCCTTTTGTCCATCCTGGACCGGCTGCCCATCGGCTTCACGGGATGCCCTCCTCGAGTTCTGGTCTTCTGGGAGGGGAGAACAAGTTCTCTTGGCCAGCTCTCTCCACCCACCCACCCCCGGCATCATTCAGAGACTTCTGTCATGTCTACCATGTTCCCCCTTCGTTGTCTCCTTTCTAAACCGGCAAGTCCCAGAGACTCTTCAGCCGTTCCTCCTGGGGAAGGGGCTCCAACCACCCCCCACCCAAACCATCCTGGTTGCCCTCCTGTGCAACTTTGTCCAGCTCTGCAATGCCCTTTGGGAGGTTCAGTGACCAGAACTGTGCACAGGACTCTAGAAGCGGCTGCACCAGAGATTTCTACGGGGGCATCATGAGATTGGACGTTTTATTCTCAAGCCCTTTCCTAATAGTCCTTTGCCCTTTTCACCACTGCAGCACACGGGGCTGGCACTTTCATTGAGGACCCTGAGATCTTTCCCCCTCTTTGATTCAGCAACTTCAGACCCCTGCAGCCCGTACTTGAAGTGGGGATGTTTTCTCCCAATGTGCGTCACTTTACCCTGGAGGGGCCCTTGGCCTGATCCAACAATGGCTTCTCTTATGTTCTTAAAGGTGGGCTGGAGGCTGTAGTTTCACTCCCGTGTGACTCCTGGCCTCTCCCCGGCACTAAGCAAGGGCTTTGCCTGAGACTCTCCTGGAACAATGTCCCTTTTGGAGGGGGGGTGCTGGGGAAGATGCCCGGGACCTTCTGCCCCCAGAGCAGGGGATCTCCCATGGAGTCATGGCCCCAACACTAAACCTGAAGGAGGGCTCGGGCAGTTAGGGGAGAAGAGGCCAGCTGCAGGAACACAATCCTCTGCCCCACGTCTGTGGCCTTTCCTCCCCTCCTTCCCCCTCTTCTCCCTTGCCCAAGACCTTCTCTCATCCATCACCAGCCTGCAGCCTCCATGCTGGGGGCCCTTGTGGGACTCGGCCGTGGCCTGCCTCTCTGCAGCAACCCTGGACTGCCTGGCTGGTCTCCCCTCCAAAGACCCTCCTGGGCCAACTCTGTGTAGCTTCCAGGATCCAATGAGGCTGGCCCAGTTTGGGCCATACCTAAGTGCCATACCAAAGTTCTCAAAATTCTTGGAGAACAGGCAAGGTGCCAGAAGATTGGAGGTGGGCAAATGTTGTCCCCATCTTCAAGAAGCGGGGAAAGGAGGATCCGGGCTACTACCGACCCATCAGCTTGATGTCTATACCAGGAAAAGTTTTAGAACACATTATCAAACAGACAGTCCTTGAGCATTTAGAAAGGACAGCTATGGTTACTAAGAGCCAGCATGGGTTTCTCAAGAACAAGTCATGTCAGACTAACCTTATCGCTTTAATTTTGAGAAAGTTACTACCTTGCCAGATCAGGGGGATGCTGTAGACAGCTTATCTTGATTTCAGTAAGGCTTTTGATAAGGTTTCACATCATATTCTTGTAGGCAAATTGGTAAAAGGTGGTTTGGATCCTATGATTGTTAGGTGGATCTGTAATTGGTTGACAAATCACACCCAAAGAGTGCTTGTGAATGGTTCCCCATCCACTTGGAGAGGAGAGTCAAGTGGAGTGCCTCAAGGGTCTGTCCTGGGACCTGTTTTGTTCAACATGGGCAATTGTCACAATGGAGGGTGGTAAGCAGTGGGGTACCACAGCGATATGTACTCGGTTTCATGCTTTTGAACTTATTAATGATTTGGAGTTGGGAGTAAGCAGTGAAGTGGCTAAATTTGTGGATGATACAACATTGCTCAGGGTGGTGAGAACCAGGGAGAATTGTGAGGCGCTCCAAAGGGATTCATTGAGGATGGGTAAGTGGACGTCAACGTGGCAATTGGAGTTCAGTGTGGCCAAGTGCAAAGTGATGCACATTGGAGCAAAAAATCCCAACTATAAATACACGTTGATGGGGTCCGACCTGGCAGAGACTGACTGAGAGAGAGATCTTGGAGTCATAGGAGATAACTCAATGAAAATGTCAAGACAGTGTGCAACTGCAATAAAAAAAAAGGCCAACGCTATGCTCGGGATTATTAGGAAGGGAACTGAAAACAAATCAGCCAGTATCATCATGCCCCTGTATAAATTCATGGTGCAACCTCATTTGGAGTACTATGTACAGTTCTGGTCACCACATTTCAAAATGGATATTATAGAATTGGGAAAAGGGCAGAAAAGGGCAACTAGAATGATAAAAGGGTTGGAACACTTTCCCTATGAAGAATGGTTAAGGTGCTTGGGGCTCCTTAGCTTGGAGAAATGACGGCTGAAGGATGACAAGACAGAGGTTTGCAGAATTATGTATGTGATAGAGCAGGTAGAGAAAGAGGTCCTTTTCTCCCTTTGTCGCAATGCAAGAACCCGTGGGCACTCCATGAAACTGCTGAGCAGTCGGTAGAATGGATAAAAGGAAGTACTTTCCTTTTACAGGCGTGGGCGGCTTCGAGAGAAAACTGGATAAACATTTGGAGCAGAGGTCCATCAGTGGCTAGTAGCCACAAGGGGCCATGGTGGCTGAGAGGTTAAGATGCTGAGCTTCAGACCAGAAGGTCTGTAGTTCGGCAGTTCGAGACCTGAATGCCGCGTGACAGAGTGAGCTCCTGTCTCTGGTCCCAGCTCCTGCCAACCTAGCAGTTCGAAAGAAAGAAATTGCAAGTAAGTAGGTAAACAGGTACCGCTTTGGTGGGAAGCTCACAGTGTTTCCTGATGGCCCCTGGTATGTTTGACCACTGTGTGATGGAGCATTGGACTGGATGGGCCATTGGCCTGATCCAAGATTGGCTTCTCTTCTGACCTCTTCCTCCGCCGTTGCTCGTAGAACTGCAATCTCCAGCTTGGGAAATCCCGGGAGATTTGGGTGCCAGCAGGGGAGGGAGGGGTTTGGCGAAGGGACATAGTCCCACGGAGACCACCCCCTGGAGCATCCGTTTCCTTCCGGGGAACTGATCTCTGTAGCCCAGAGACCTGGAGCCCTTCCTGGAGAGCCCTCGTCCCCATCGAGAGGTTCACAGCCTTGGCTCAGAGCAAAGAAGAACTTCCTTGCCGCAAGAAAAGTAAACATCCGCTTATTTTGCTTAGGAAGCGTACATCCTGGTTTTGCGTCAAAGAAGTTTACAAGACCACATGAACAGTGGTTCTAAAAGGTTTCTATTCACTGTTTCATAGAATGGAGATGGGGAGTGTTCTGAGGAAGAGAAGGGCAAAGCAGCCCGGAGGAGGGTCCCATATCTAGATAAGTTGCTTTACCCGCAGGCCTGTGGACGCTCCTGGATGCCTAACCCTCACTTCTCTTAGGTAGATTAACCTGCTCCGAAGCCTGGAATCACCAACAGCCATCTGTGCAGAAGAACTGCACCTGCCAAGAGTCGATGTACCAGCCTTGGGCCCTGATCCTCCTCCCCTCTCCCAGAGTTCCCTCTTCTCTCTATCATCTCTCCACCCAAGGCACACCAAGATAACCGAATTCTCTCTTAACTCTGAAGGGTCATGCTGGAGGGGAACCATGACTAAAGAAACCCTTCCACGTTCCAAATGGGTTGAGATTATTGAGTCTTGGGTGCAGTTCTGGAGGCCTCACTGGATGGAATGGGGCGGGTGCAGAGGAGAGCGAGGAGGGTGATCGGGGGCCTGGAGACCAAGAAGCCCTGCAAGGAAAAAGGCTGAGGGACTTCTTGGGAACGTTCAGCCTGGAGAAGAGGAGGTTGAGGGGGACACGATTGCTCTCTTGAAGTCTTTGAAGGGCTGTGTCACTTAGAGGAGGGCAGGGAGCTGTTCCTGTGGGCAGCCGAGGAGAGGACTTGCAAGAATGAGTTTCAATTTGGGGCGGAAGGACCTACTGGATATTAGGAAACCCTTTCTGACAGTCAGAGCTGTGCAACTGTGGAGTCAGCCGCCTCGGGGAGGTGGTGAGCCCCCCTCCCTGGCTGTCTTGAAGCAGCGGCTGGAGAAACCCTTGTCAGGGGTGCTCTGGGCTGATCCTGCACTGGGCGGGTGGTTGGACTAGATGGCCTGTAGGGCCCGATCCCACCCTCTGTTGTTTCTGTCATTCTAGGATTCTAGATCATTTCCAAGAGTCCAAGAGGGCACCAACTGGGCATTCTTGAGTCTCCCCTGGCCTCAGAGCAGCCCATCGCCCTTTCTGACACTCAGTCATGAAGGAGAATCCAACGGAAATAAAGGTGCAAGCCCCCTCAGGGGCCAAGGCGGAGGTCTGGGGGGGGGACAATATGAAGACCATCACAGCCAGAGGACAGGCCATGTGGCTATACAGTCTTCTGCAAGGGGCCAGTTACCTCCCCCAAGATTTCTGCTTGTTGTAACAGCGTGTGGGAAGGGGGCATAAGATATTTCTTCAGCCGTCGAATGCCTGCAGGACACTAGTAGGCCAGAACCACGGCTCTGCTGCCCCCTCTTGGTACCCTCCAGTAAGTGCAATGAATCCCTCGGCCTTTCTTGGCCACTGGAGGTGAGTTGGTATAGTCCTCCGAGGAACACAATGCAATCCCGGTTGATGGCACTGGAAATCAAAAGGGAAACAATAATGGAAAAAATATAGTGAAGAATGTAGTGAAAATGAACTGAGGATAGAATCAATACAGAATGAGCCCTGCATGCCAAGGGTGTGCTCTTATTGTGAGGGAAGAATTCCTCGATTAGGAAAGGTGTGTTGAACCTACTCTTGAACTGAGCTAGCTGGACCAAGACTTGGACCCAGAATACGGTACCTAGGACATTCCCATACTGGCACTTTCCTCCATCTTTGGCAATTTCACTTCCTTTCATTTGCCCAGGTGTTTCTAAGCATTATTCTGCAACCTTACGGGTGAGACTTTCTTATGGTCTCCATTTAATTCCTTGCATGAAAGCAAAGGCTCTTCAGATTCAATATATCACGTAGGAGATACCACCAGGAAACAGATGACCCTTTGTCAGTGATGGCTTCCATAAAACCTGCACCAGGCTCAAGAGCCCCAAGAACAGCTTTAGGGGCTCTGAGATTCCTCTCCTGAGACCAGGAGAGAAGGGGAAGGGCACACAAGTATCTCGTTCAGGACTTGGAGAGTGCAGGAAAATCCAAATATGCATTGCAGAGAAAGCAGATGGTTTCATCAGCTGCCCCAAAGTAGACCAGGACTCTGGGGGATCAGTCCTCGAGCTTGGTTTGCTGCTTCCAAGTCTTGCTATCTTCCATTGAGAAGACCGAATGATTCATTATGCAGTGGGATTTGCTGTGGTAGAAAAGACAAGACTCCTGCAAGAGACCTTGTGTAAGGCAGCAGTGTGCACACCAAGACGGACAAGCCAAAAATACACACAGGAATAGCTATGGTTGGGGTCGAGTGATGCCCCCGAATGGGAGTACCAATCCCGGGTTGTTGGTGTGATGAAACGTTAGTTAGTATGTTTTGGGTTTGGGAGTTGCCAGGAAAGCCCGTATCTCTCAGCTGTATGTCTGAGCCTGCCGATTTCCGGGGCAAGGGCATCTCTTCCAGCCCGATCCTTGCAAGGGAGGAGCACAGAACACCCCCCAGCACGGGACTGCAGGCACAGCCTGACCCATGAGGTGTACAGTGGGACTGCGATATCTTGAAAACTGAATATTATGCCTCTGTTGATACCCCCCAAGACCACATTAGCCTTTTTTGCCGCTGCCTCACACTAACTGCTCATGTTTAGCTTACAGCCCACCCGTACCCCAAGATCTGGTTCACACACACCGCTACCCCAAAGTGTTCCCCCCATCCAGGAGGTGTGCTTCTCAATGGCACGCGAGGACTGGCACAGAAGACTTTGAGAGGGACCAGATGGTCCGTCAGGCACTCTCCTGAATTCTGGGAGGCGAGGGACTGATATCCAGGGAAGGGATCAGGAACTGGGGGATGGGGGGTGGCATAAGAGAACATGAGAGAAGTTGATGTGGGATCAGGCCAGTGGCTCCTCCAGTCCAACAGTCTATGTCACACAGTGGCCAAAGAGACCAGGTGCCATCAGGAGGTCCAGCAGTGGGGCCAGGACACCAGAAGCCCTCCCACTGTTGTCCCCTACCCAAGCACCAAGAGGGTCTTTGCTGATGGGGTTTCCTGTCACACCTCCAGAGCACATGAGCAAAAGGTATCCAAGGGCTCCACAATAATAATAAGAGATTGGATTTACACCCCGATCTTCCCTTGGAGTCTCAGAGCGGCTTACAAACTCTGTCCCCTTCCCCTCCCCACAACAGACACCCGGTGAGGTAGGTGGGGCTGAGAGAGCTCTGACAGAAACTGCCCTTGAGAGAACAGCTCTGGAAGAACTTAAGTCCACTGCCCTGGTCATAATCCCTGGGTCTCCTCAGCGATTTCATAGAATCATAGAATGTTAGAGTTGGAGGGGACCTTGCAGGTCATCTAGTCCAATCCCCGGCACTCTGCAGGAGGGAACAGCGGGGTAAAAGAGGGAGCCCTCCCGGAAAACAAGCGGAGACCTGGGCAGAGACAAGCAGCCCGTGAAGGCCCTTCTGGTGCCTGCGGGTTCCACACAGTCACTTGCAGTGTGTGGGGAGGGAACGGAGGACGGCCCCGATCTGCCTCCTGAGCCCAGAAATGCCCCCCCCCCATTTTAGCCCTGCAAGCCATTCAGATCTCTCCCCCTTGTCAGTGACGGGCAGGGTGGGGGGTTAAAACAGCCTCCCCTTTTATTACCCCCCTCCATCAGTGGCCCATTCTGCATCCAGCATTTGCTCCGCTGTTTTACCAAACCCACGTTGGGACCCGTGTTCCCTCTAAGCTGTGTTAGTGTGAGCTAGCTCACCGGTTTTTAGCCTCTGGCTCACAGATTTTTACCTTCACTCAGGAAGGAGGGCTCCAGAGCAAACTAATTTACGCAATAGCCAAATTGCTCTCTCATGACTTTCATGCCAGGAGCTGACAACGTAGAACCTTTGCTCAGAAGACTCCACAGCTCGGACGGAACATTGGTTGGGGCAGAGACTCCCCTCGGCATTGCAGGCCACTTTCGCTTTGATTGATTGCCGGATTTTATGGCAGCGTCCAGACCGCATGCTGCGCTCACTTCCTCTAAATGCTCGGTTTTGCATGACCGTTTGATGGCCATTCAGGGGTGACTCTGCAGTCCATACGGCAGCGCTGCACTCGGGTACCTGGATGTGGTTTGGAGCAAGGCTCCCTCTAAGCTGTGGCGTCTTGTGCACAGAAATTCTACTTTGTGAGCCACTGGCATTGAAGTTGTGAGCGAGCGATTTGGCTCCTGCGTAAATTAGTTTGCGCCGGAGCCCTCCTTCCTGAGCCAGGACAAAAAGGTGTGAGCCGGAGGCTGAAAAACTGTGAGCTAGCTCACACTAACTCAGCTTAGAGGGAACACTGGTTTTGAGCCACATCTTTTTCTGTTCCCGTGTGGGTTTGGGAAGACAGTGGAGCAAATGCTAGACACAGAATAGGCTAGTGGAGGCTAGCCTAGGAGACAGTGAAAACAACGCTGGGGAAGTGCAGAACCTGAGCGTGACTCGCACCTGGGCCCTCAAGCCAGTGTGCTCCTCCTCCTCACTGCCCCCGCCCTCCAGGACAAAGCGTCTCTCCTTGCCTATGGGCCCCCCTGGGAGGAATCCACTGGCTGCCGGGGGTGGGGAGAGAGTTCAACCCATTTATGAAGTTTCTTTCTTGTTTTAATTTATAAACATCCTGGCTCATTTTGACCCTGGAGAAATGTACAACCTGCCCCCCCCCCCAAAAAAAAAAACCCTTTCTGAGCCCAGGAACTCCCATCTCCCAGGGCCACCCCAAGTTACCACCCTCACCGCTGAGCCAAAATTGCAGAAGAGAAGAAGAGATTGGATTTATACCCCACCCGTCACTACCCAAGGGAGTCTCAGAGAGGCTTATAAACTCCCTGTGAGGTAGGTGGGGCCAAGAGAGCTCTGACAGAAACGGCTCTTTTTCAAGAACAGCCGTGCCAGAACTATGAATGGCCCAAGGTCACATCAGCAGGTGGAGTGGAGGAGTGGGAAATGAAACCCGGTTCTTCCAGATTAGCGTCCGCGCACTTAACCACGACACCAAATTGGGAAGAAACAAGACCCAGGTGTGTGTGGGGGGATCTGGAGGAACTGCAAAGGGAGGGGGCCTGCCGGAGTCCTTGGAGGGGGCGAGAGAGACGTTCAGACACCGCCCCCCAGCATGCCTCTTCCCCCCCCCATTGTATAGTGGGTTAGACGCATAATGAAACCACAGACAATGGTGTAGTGATCAACATGGTTCGCTATTATACAACACGAGACACTGACCCCTGGCCGGGAGGCCAACTATATACACTAGAAAGGGGACGCCCCCGGTACCATTGGCGGGTTTGAATTCCCGCCGCCGTTCCCATTGGTTCCCCTACTCGGGAGCCAGGAACCTCAGTCCCATTGTTCTCAGGTCCTCAGGCTCCGGTTCTTCATTGATGGCCCGTAGTGGTCTGCGGACACAACACCCCTCCCCCCATAGTTCCGATCCTGTCTAAGTGACATAGTCCTTCAGGTACGTGGGGGCTCTGCGTTCCCTAGTGGACCATCGTGGTGCAGGCATTGGGGTTTCTCCGCAGCCAAGTCGTGGTGGCGCGCCGGGCCCTACCCTCTCGCCTCCTTCCGCTGGGGAAGGGTGCGCTGTCGGGGCCTCTGCTGTTGAGGCCTCGGGCGTTGTGAGCTGTCCGTCGCTGGGGTCCGCCTCTCTGAGGTCCCGTTCCGCTTTGGGCTCTCCCTGGGCTTCTCGTGGGGCCTGCTCCACCTCCCCTTGGTTCCCCAGGTCTCCTACCGTTGGAAGTAGGCGCCACCTCAGCTGGTCCATGTGGCGCCGCAGAATCTGCCCATCATTAGTCGACACCTCGTAGGAGACGGGGCCGGTGGGGCGGATTACCTTTCCTGCTAGCCATTCCGGGCCCCAGCCATAGTTCCTTGCGAACACCGGGTCCTCTGGGAAGAAGCCCCGTGGTGCCTCCCGGTCCTCGACCCAGTTGCGTCCCGTTGGAGCCCTGTCAGGGTGCAGGCGGTCCAGGAGGATGGCAGGTCGCCAGCCCATGAGGAGCTCTGCGGGGCAATAGCCGCTGACCGGGTTGGGTGTTGTCCGGTTCGCCAGTAAGAACCGGGCTATGCGTGACTCCCAGTCCCCCTCAGTCAGGCGGCTTAAAGCTTCCTTAGCTGTGCGGACCATGCGCTCCGCTTGGCCATTTGTGGCAGGGTGGAAAGGCGCTGACCTGATATGCCAGATCAAGTTGTTCCGCAGGAACCGCTGGAATTCCTCAGATGTGAACGCCGGGCCGTTGTCGGAGACGATGGTGTCCAGCAAGCCATGCGTGGCAAATATCTTCCGGAGGGCTCGGATGGTGGCGCTTGTGGAGGTGGAGGAGACTGGACTCACCTCCAGCCACTTGGAGTATGCGTCCACGGTTACCAGGAACGTTAACCCATGGAAGGGCCCGGCGAAGTCGATGTGGAGCAGGACCTGTTGCTGGAGTGCGCTGGAGACTACCACCCGGTCCCCCCACAGCAGGCAGCCCTTGTGTGCCGATAGTTCCTCGCGCTGCGTTGTAAATGCGCTGAACTCTGGGCCCGCCGAGGCCGTAGGCCACCCCCTCACCACCCAGCCGAGAACCCGGGATATGATGGGGTCATGGGCTGAGTGGCGGGCGATGTCCGTGGCCTGGAGAGGGGCGTCCGGAAGACCCTCCATCTGGAGGATGTGATGAGCTGGGGCCGGGTCCTCCCCTTCGTCCGGCAGGGGGAGGCGGCTCAGCGCGTCCGCATGGCCCATCGCCTTGCCTGGCCGGTGCTGGAGCATGTAATTGTAGCCCGCCAAGAAGATGGAACACCGCAAGACCCGAGGGGAGAGTACCTGTGGTGTCCGGCGGTCCGCCGCGAAGAGGCCTAGCAGCGGCCGGTGGTCCGTGACGATGGTGAAGGGATGACCGTAGACGAAGTCGTGGAACTTCTTCACCCCGGCCACGACTGCCAGTCCCTCGCGGTCTATCTGGGCGTAGTTCTGCTTGGCCGCAGATAAGGTCCGTGAGTAGTACGCAACCGGGACCTCCCGGCCGTCTGGGAGATGGTGCGCCAGCATGGCTCCCACCCCATATGGAGACGCATCGCAAGCCAGGACCACGGGCAGGGACTCGTCGAAGTGTGACAGGACCGAGTTCAAGATGAGCAGGGCCTTGACGGCCCGGAATACGGCAGCCTGACGAGGGCCCCAGACCCAGGGCGCCGTTTTGTCGAGCAAACTGTGGATGGGCTCGGCTACCGCCGCCTTGTGGGGGAGAAAGGTGTGGTAAAAGTTCAAGAGTCCGAGAAAAGCCTGGAGCTTGACTTTGGAGGTCGGGGGCGGCGCTTCCACAATGGCCTTCACTTTGTCCTGGGCCGGGTGGAGTCCGTCTGCGTTCACCGTGAAGCCCAAGAAGTCGACGGATGATACCCCTAGCCGGCACTTCTCGCGCTTGACCTTGAGGCCGGCGTCCTGAAAACGGCTGAGGACCACACGGAGGTGGGAGGCGAACTCGTCCGGTGTGGCTGTGGCGATCATCACATCATTGAAGAATGGTGTGATGCCGGGAATCCCTTTGAGGAGGGAGTCCATCAGTTGCTGGAATATCCCGGGTGCCACGCTCACCCCGAATTGCAGGCGCTTGACACTGAAGGCCCCCCGGTGGGTTACAATCGTTTGGGCCTCTGCGGTCGGCCCATCTACCGGCAGTTGCTGGTAAGCTTGGGCCAGATCTAGTTTGCTGAAGATCTTGGCCCCTGCCAAGGTGGTCAGGACGTGGCTCACCACCGGGACCGGGTAGGAATGGTCCTGCAAGGCCCTGTTGATCGTGCATTTATAATCCGCGCAGATGCGGACGTCCCCATTCGACTTAATTGGGGTCATGATCGGGGTCTCCCACGCTGCGTGGGAGACCGGCTCCAGGACCCCTTGGCCACCAGGCGGTCCAGTTCCGTGTCTATTTTTGGTTTTAGGGCAAACGGAACTGACCTGGCTCGCACGCGGATAGGGGCCACCGTGGGGTCAAGTTGTAGCGAGACCGGGGGCCCATGTACCGGCCCAGGAACCCGTCGAAGACAGACGGGAACTCGCGGCACACCTCCTCGAAGCTGCGGGTTGTGCACTGCTGGACTCCCTTGATCGCGATTCCCAGGGGTTCAAACCAGGCCTTTCCCAGGAGGCTGACTAGGTCCCCTTCGACTACGAGCAAGTCCAAGTGGCCCTTGAAGCCGCGGTACTGCACCTTAAAACTCCCGACCCCTTTACTGGCACTCGGTTTCTTTGAAAGTCCATAAGCATCACGGGTGATGGCCGCAAGCGGGGGCCCCCTTTGGGCAAATCTGCTTTAACGTGGCCTCCGAGATTATGGAACATGCGGAGCCCGAATCTAGTTCCATTTGTAAGGGGGCCCCTCTACTTTAACCCGGACGTATATTTTGGGGGTGGAGGCCTGGCTGGGGAGTTTCAGTACCTGTGCCGGTGCTGCCAGAGCGTTGGTCAGGAGGTAGAGGTCCTCTCCCAGTGCCGTGCAGTCCTCGAAGTGCGCCTCTGTCCTGCAGCGAGGCGGTTTTTGCGCTGCACGAGATGGCTTGGAGCGGCAAACCCTCGCGATGTGGCCCGTATGGCCCCAGTCCCAACATGTGGCATCCCTGAACCGGCACAATTTCCTCTCGTGCTGACCCCCGCAGCTGGCACACTCCTGCGCCGCCGTGCCGGGTTGCTTGCATGCGTTGCTGGCGGGCGGTGCTGGCGGGCGATGCTGTGCTCGCATGCGGTGTACCTCGGGGTCGTCGGGATCGCTGTTCCCGGGGAAGGCCACCCGGTGCACGGTGGCTGCGGCTGGGTGTGACCTCTCCCACGCGGTGGCGGTGGCTAGAGCTGAGGCGATGGTCACCTTCTCGCCCTCCATTATTCGGCGCCGGAGTTTCTCTTCCCTGAGGCCCACGACGAATCGGTCGCGGAGAGCCATGTCCAAGTGCGCCCCGAAGACGCAGTCGGCCGCCAGGCGGCGGAGCTCCCTAGGAATTCCGCAGCGGTCTCTTTCCCCTCTTGGTTCCGATGCTGGAAAACCACGTGGCAGGTCATCTCCGACGGCTTCAGGGAATAGTAGTTCTGGACAGCCTTGACGATCTCGTCAACCGTGCACTCCTCCACCTTCTTGGGAGAGAGAAGGTACTGGGCCAGTTCTACGATCACGGGGCCGCAAGAGCAGAGCAGCAGGCCCCTCTTTCGGTCTTCGTCCGTGATCTGGTAGAACACGAAGGCTTGCCGCAGACCCGTGACCCAGGCTCCCCATTGCTGGGGCTGGGAGGCGTCGAACGGCGGCAGCAGCCCGGATCCTGGAGCGATAGCCATTGTGCTAGTCGGCGGCTGCGACACGGCTCTGGATTCACCCTCTGCTGTGCTCATGGATGACGCACGTGGAGCAGTGGAGCGAGTCTTCGGTAGCGTTGTCCAACAGACCGGTTGGAGCGCTCAACAGGATCCCACCTTCTTTGGCATTGTTGTATAGTGGGTTAGATGCATAATGAAACCACAGACAACGGTGTAGTGATCAGCATCGTTCGCTATTAAACAACATGAGACACTGACCCCTGGCCGGGAGGCCAACTATATACACTAGAAAGGGGACGCCCCCTGGTACCATTGGCGGGTTTGAATTCCCGCCACCGTTCCCATTGGTTCCCCTACTCGGGAGCCAGGAACCTCAGTCCCATTGTTCTCAGGTCCTCAAGCTCCGGTTCTTCGTTGATGACCCGTAGTGGTCCGCGGACACAACACCCCCCCAGCACCTCTCTCAGCCAGTGTAATGCCAGCTCAAACACCACCACCCTACACACACCCTATCCGTCCTTAATCTGGTCCCTTGGACCCCCCAGCCTCCAAAGACCCTTCGGGTGGTGTTGTTGGGTTTCTCCTCCTACACACAACAACCCCCTCCCAAGGTAGGACAGGCTGAATGTGACTGCCCCCGGGGGGGTGGGGGGGCTCCAGAGGGTTTCCAGGTCTGGGTTGGAAAATACCTGGAGACGTTGGGGGTGGTGCCAGGAGAGGGCGGGGTTTGGGGAGGGGCCTCAGCATGGTCCAATGCCACGGAGACCACCCTCCAAAGCAACCATTTTCTCCTTCAGGGGAGCTGACCTCTGTCGACTGGAGGTCAGTTGTAAAAGCGGGAGATCCCCAGGCCCCACCTGGAGGGTGGCAACCCTAGGGCTCCATTTTGCAGAGTCTTCGGGCGATTCTGCACCCAGCATTCGCTCCACGTTTCCTCAACTGGGTGGAAAAGGTGCCGCTCAAAACCACATCCAGATACCCCGGGGCAGCGCCGCACTGACTGCAAAGTCACCCCGAACGGCCCTATAAATAAATCGATGCAGAAGATGCCAAAAAACCCGATGACGAAAGAAGGCGAAAGCGGCCCGTGATGCAGAGGGGCGTTTCTGTTCCAAGGTGGGCTTGTAAAATGGAGGGAAAAGCCAAGGCAGGGTCACGCTTCTTGCAAGAGAAAGAGCCCCGCGCCAGATGCTGACCAGCAGGGTGGACCCTCCCGCCGGTGCTCCAGCCGCCCTCCGGGGAAACGACAAGTCCCGGCAGGCTTTGCCCGCTCGAGGCTGCAGGAGCGCCCTTGGCGGCCAGGAGGCACAAGCGCTTTCGGGGGTCCTGGGAAGGGGCTCCCGGGGGCCCGGCGAGTCGAACCACGAGAGAGCATTAATTTGCATGGAGCCGATTGCACCGCATCCCGGTCATCTAGGCGCAGCTGCCCTAGGGAGAGTGCGGAGGGTGCCCCGCGCGCCTGAGGCTCGGCTCGGGCTGGAACAGACCGCGCCCCCGCCAGCCCCGCCAGGTCTCTGGCCCCCTCCCCGCACACCTGCCTCCTCTTCCTCGCCAAGACCACGACACCCAGAACCCCCCACACTGGGAGGGCCACCGAGTCCTGCGTGGCCGTCCAAAGGCGACATTGCCGATCAGAAGACTTCTCCTATGAGAGTGCTACAGGGGGAAGCATATAATAAAATACATAACCAGGCCTTTTTTTGGTAGAAAAAGCCCAGCAGGAACGCATTAGCATAACAGGCCACACCCGTCGGCAGAAACTGATTAGCATGTTAGCCCACAGCTCCCAACAGCACAGCTCATTAGCCTATTAGGCCACTCCCCCGTGTTGCCAGAAGTGGGGTCATCCAGCCACACCCACCTTTGGCTTCTCATTCTGTTTATCTTGTTTGTTGTCAAAACCCAGGAAGGTTTTTTGCAGCAGGAACTCCTTTGCATGTTAGGCCACACCCCCCCCAATGCAGCCAGTGTGGGAAGGCTAAAGGGGCCGGAGGTGTGTCCTGCCTGGGCACTGGAGACAGGAGAGGTCCTGTGGGTCATGATCCTGGAAATAATTCCCAGCATAGCAAACTGGGAGGGGTGTATAAGAGGAAAAGGATTTCCAGGAATGGGCTAGATTCAAGCTTTCAGGCCAGAAGTAAGACTGACTCAAATATTGGCCCAGAACCTGAGTCAGGTAACTGATGGCCTAGTCAACCTGTTGTCTTGACTGAATATTTGTCTTTTCTACCACAGCAAATCCCACTGCATAATGAGTCATTTGATCTTCTCAGTGGAAGATAGCAAGACTTGGAAGCAGCAAACCAAGCTCGAGGACTGATCCCCCAGAGTCCTGGTCTACTTTGGGGCAGCTGATGAAACCATCTGCTCTCTCTGCAATACGTATTTGGATTTTCCTGCACTCTCCAAGTCCTGAACGAGATACTTGTGTGCCTGTTCCCCTTCTCTTCTGGTCTCAGGAGAGGGAATCTCAGAGCCCCTGAAGCTGTTCTTGGGGCCCTTGAGCCTGCTGCAGGTTCGATGGAGGCCACCACTGCCAAAGGGTCACCTGTTTCCTGGTGGTATCTCCCACGTGTTATAGATATGAATTCAGGATCTGAAGAGCCTTTACTTTCATGCAACGAATTAAACGGAGAACATAAGAGAGTCTCACCCGGAAGGTTGCAGAATAATGTTCAGAAATATCTGGGTAAATATGAGGAGGTGAAATCACCAAAGATGGAGGAAAATGTCACTATGGGAATGTCCTACGTACCATATTCTGGGTCCAAGTCTTGGTCCATCTAGCCCAGTTCAAGAGTAGGTTCAACACACCTTTCCTAATAAAGGAACTCTTCCCTCACAGTAAGAGCACAACCCTTTGCATGCAGGGCTGATTCTGTACTGATTCTGTCCTCAGTTCAGTTTCACCCTGTTCATCAGATTTCCCCCCCCCCCATTATTATTTCCATTTTAATTTCCAGTACTATCCACCGGGATTGCGTTTGGTTTCTTGGAGGATGATACCAACTTGCCTCCACTGGCCAAGAAAGGCAGAGGGACTCATTGCACTTACTGGAGGGTATCAGGAGGGGGCAGCAGAGCCGTGGTTCTGGCATAGTAGTGCCTTGCAGGCATTTGACGGCTGAGAAATATCTTATGCCCCCTTCCCACACATTGTCACCACAAATAGAAATCGGGGGGAGGGGGGCATTGTCCCCTGGCTGGAGACTGTTTGATTCCTTCTCCAAAAGGACTTTGTTTGAGTTAACAGTGCGGGAGTAGGGGTTGGTGAAACGTCCTCTGTGCCCCTTCTGCAGTCTGACCCAGGAACAATGAACAGGACACACACGTCACATGTGTCTGGGATGGTGCTCATATTGTGTGTCCCCCACAAGACCTCCGCCTTTGCCCCTGAGGGGGCTTGCACCTATATTTCTACTGAATTCTCCTTCATGACTGAGTGTCAGAAACGGTGATGGGCTGCTCTGAGACCAGGGGAGACTCAAGAATGTCCAGTTGGGGCCCTCTTGGACTCTTGGAAATGATCTAGAATCCCAGAATCACAGGGTTGGAGGGGGCCATAGAGGCCATCTAGTCCCACCCCCTGCTCAGTGCAGGGTCGGCCGAGAGCATCCCTGAGAAGGGTTTGTCCAGCTGCTGCTTCAAGACCGCTGGAGAGGGGAGGTCATCTCACCACCACCCCAGACCGAGAGTTCCTATCTATGCCTTGTGGCTAAGAGCCACTGATGAACTTCTGCTCCGTATGTTTATCCAATTCCCTCTTATAAGAACATAGGAGAAGCCAATGCTGGTTCAGGCCAATGGCCCCTCCAGTCCAACACTCTGGGTCACACAGTGGCCAAAAATACCAGGGGCCATCAGGAGGGCCACTAGCGGGGCCAGGACACCAGAAGCCCTCCCACTGTCCCCCCCCCCCGCAGAAAGAAGCATCACCTGCCCCAGACTGAGAGAAACTTCTGTCCTTCCACCCTTCCAGAAGCGTGCCTGCACACGGAAGCTGAGACCCGGAATAAAACGTCCTTGTTCTCAACGGGGCCCGGCTGGACTCAGACTTTCTCCTGCTGCTTCAGACTAACACGGCGGCCCCACCTGAATTTGACTCCTGCAAGAGACCTTGTGTAAGGCAGCAGTGTGCACACCAAGACGGACAAGCCAAAAATACACACAGGAATAGCTATGGTTGGGGTCGAGTGATGCCCCTGAATGGGAACACCATTCCCGGGTTGTTGGTGTGATGAAATGTTAGTTAGCATGTTTTGGGTTTGGGAGTTACCAGGAAAGCCCGTATGTCTCAGCTGTGCTGGCCTGTCGATTTCTGGGGCAAGGGCATCTCTTCCAGTCCGATCCTTGCAAGGGAGGAGCACAGAACACCCCCCCAGCACGGGACTGCAGGCACAGCCTGACCCATGAGGTGTACAGTGGGACGGCGATATCATGGAATCCGGATATTATGCCTCTCTTGATGCAACCCAAGAACACATTAGCCTTTTTTGCCGCTGCCTCACACTAACGGCTCATGTTTAACTTACAGCCCACCTGTACCCCCAAGATCTGGTTTACCCATACTGGGAGGTGTTCCCCCCATCCAGTAGCTGTGCTTCACAATGGCACGTGAGGACTGGCACAGAGGACTCTAAGAGGGACCGGATGGTCCGTCAGGCAGTCTCCTGAATTCTGGTAGGCAAGGGACTGATTTCCAGGGAAGGGTAGAGGAAGGGGCGGGTGGGGAGAACATAAGAGAACATGAGGGAATCCAGTGTTAGAAAAGGCCAGTGGCTCCTCCAGTCCAACACTCTGTGTCACACAGCAGCCAAAAATACCAGGTGCCATCAGGAGGTCCAGCAGTGGGGCCAGGACACTAGAAACCCTCCGACTGTTGACCCCCCCACCCCCCAGGGAACCAAGAGGGTCTGTGCTGAGGGGGGTTCCTGGCCCTTCAGCAACTGGTGAGTTGGAGTGGAAGAGGGGTGGGTGCCTGGGCACACAGAGGCAGGAGGCAGCCATTAGCTTGGGGGCTTCTCAGCCACAACTGCTTGTTGAGAGACACGCAGACAACAGCCCTTTCTCCCCAGGGGCAGGTGATGCTGGGAAGCCAAAGGACACGCAGAGCTTGGCCAGGGGACAAGAGGGAGGCAGTGCTTGGGAAAGGGCTGGCTTCCATTCCAAATGGGAAGGTTGGGCGTTTACTGCAAATTGTGACGACACCTGTCCTCTTTTGGCTCTGGTTCCTGAGCAAGATGCTCCCCAAGGAAGGGTTCATATCCCAGGAAGCTGGACGCCGGGTACTCGGAAGCGCGTTGCAGCCACACCATGAGAACTTGACTCTTTCTCCTCCTGGGGCTCCTGGCTCTTTGGGCTGAGCTGCCCTGCGCATCAGGGAAACCGCAGCCTTATAAGTGAGGACAGAATCCTAAGTACATAAGAGAAGCCAGTGTTGGATCAGGCCAATGGCCCATCCAGTCCAACACTCTATGTCACACAATGGCCAGAATGACCAGGGGCCATCAGGAGGTCCACCAGTGGGACCAGACCTCCAGAAGCCAAGAACACAGTGCATCCCTTGCCCCAGACAGAGAGCTCCTATCTATACCAGGAGCCCCCCCCCAGTGTTGCCCCCCCCCCCCAGCACCTAAGCATCCTAAATGTGACTTTTCAGACTGCCTCCAGGTCACTCCTGTTTTGTGAGCTCCTGTCTGGTACATTGAAGAGGAGATAGTTTTCTTCTTTTTTAAAACCCAACTCTTCTTTACATGTAAAAGAATAACTTTGCCTCACCGTGCTGCTTTGATAAGTGTATTGATCGAGCCGGGCGGTATTTTGCCTTTCATAAACTGCTGGTGCTCGATTGTGGTCTCGTCCAGTGTTCCCTCTAAGCTGAGTTCGTGTGAGCTAGCCTCCGGTTCACAGACTTTTGTCTTAGCTCAGGAAGGGGGCCTCCAAAGCAAACTAATTTATGCAGTAACCAAATTGCTCGCTCACAACTTTAATGCCAGCAGCTCACAATGTAGAATTTTTGCTTGCAGGACTCCGTGGCTTAGAGGGGGCATTGGTCTCGTCTCCCAAGCCCACGTCCTTCCAGAGCTGGATCCTGGGATGCGCTTTGCAATTCTTCTCCCCCCCCCCCGCATTTTCTGTTTGGACCCACCGGCCACACAACTCCAGTCAGGACGCTGTCATTTTATATCCATGGAAGTATGGAATAGAAACTAAATCCATCTAAGGGGGGGGAAACCCTGTTCCTAGATTGCCAAACCAGGGAGAACGGCACAGGGCCTAACCCTGTGAGGATTCTGACCCATTCTGGCTGACTCCTTTGTACCTCCCTCTGTTGCCCCCCCCCAAGTGCCAAGAAGACCGAGCATCACTGCACCACACAGGGGGTCTCATCTGTTGCCAGCTCAGCCCTCTGATCCCAGGACACAACACCATCCATGCCCTGTAGCTAAGAGCCACTGACGGACCTCTGCTCCAGACGCTGATCCAATCTATGCTTGTCGCTGCCACCACTTCCTCTGGCAGTGAATGCCACCCGTTAATGACTCTGTGAGTGAAGAAGGGGTTCCTTCGGCCTGTTCCACGCCTACTGCTCATTAATTCCATCGAGTGACCCTGAGTTCTTGTACTGTGAGGAAGGGACAAAAAGATTCCTTTCTCTACCTTCTCTAGCCCACGCATGATTTTGTAAACTTCTGTCCTTCCACACTTCAAGAAGCGTGCCTGCACACGAAGGCTGAGACCCAGAATAAAAATTCCTTGTTCTCAACGGGGCCCGGCCGGACTCAGACCTCCTTCTGATCCTTCAGACCAACACGGCTTCCCCACCTGAACCTGCCGTAACAAATGTGATGCATTTTGCACCCAAGACTCCTGCAAGAGACCTTGTGTAAGGCAGTAGTGTGCATACCAAGATGAGACTAGCCAAAAATACACACAGGAATAGCTATGGTTGGGGTCGAGTGATGCCCCTGAATGGGAATACCATTCCCGGGTTGTTGGTGTGATGAAATGTTAGTTAGCATGTTTTAGGTTAGGGAGTTATCAGGAAAGCCCGTATGTCTCAGCTGTATGTCTGAGCCTGCCAATTTCTGGGGCAAGGGCATGTCTTCCAGTCCGATCCTTACAAGGGAGGAGCACAGAACACCCCCCAGCACGGGACTCCGGGCACAGCCTGAGCCATAAGGTGTACAGTGGGATGGCGATAGTCTTGGAATCTGGATATTATGCCTCTGTTGATGCACCCCAAGACTACATTAGCCTTATTTGCTGCTGCCTCACACTAACTGCTCATGTTTAGCTCACAGCCCACCCGTACCGCAAGATCCGGCTCACACACACCGGGGTATTCCCCCATCCAGTAGCTCTGCTTCTCAATGGCACGCGAGGACTGGCACAGAAGACTCTAAGAGGGACTGATGGTCCGTCAGGCACTCTCCTGAATTCTGGGAGGCGAGGGACTGATTTCCAGGGAAGGTTTCAGGAACTGTGGGGGGGGGGGGAATAAGAGAAAACGGGAGAATACAGTGTTGGATCAGGCCAGTGGCTCCTCCAGTCCAACACTCTGTGTCAAACAGAGGCCAAAAATACCAGATGGCAACAGGAGGTCCAGCAGTGGGGCCAGGACACCAGAAGCCCTCCCACTGTTCACCCCCCCACCCCCAGGCACCAAGAGGGTCTCTGCTGATGGGGCTTCCTGGCCCTTCGGCAACTGCGTGAGTTGGAGTGGAAGAGGGGTGGGTGCCTGGACACGCAGGGGCAGGAGGCAGCCATTAGTTTGGGGGCTTCTCAGCCACAACTGCTTGTTGAGAGACACGCAGACAACAGCGCTTTCTCCCCAGGGGCAGGGGATGCTGGGAAGCCAAAGGACACGCAGAGCTTGGCCAGGGGACAAGAGGGAGCCAGTTTCCGGGAAAGGGCTCGCTTCCATTCCCAACGGGAAGGCTGGGCATTTACTGCAAATTGTTACGACACCTGTCCTCTTTTGGCTCCTGTTCCTGAGCAAGATGTTCCCCAAGGAGGGTTTATATCCTAGGAAGCGGGACGCCGGGTACTCGGAAGCACGTTGCAGCCACACCATGAGAACTGGACTCTTTCTCTTCCTGGGGCTCCTGGCTCTTTGGGCTGAGCTGCCCTGCGCATCAGGGAAACCGCAGCCTTCTCTGCCAGGAGGTAAGGAGGTCAGCCAGAGAGTGGCCTCATCATGTGAGACCGAGATGTTCCACCAGGCACATGGCTGAGGACAGTGACTGTTAGAGAGATCTGCTCCATCCCCCCTTCCAGTTTGGAGAGCCAGTTTGGTGCCGTGGTTAGGAGTGCGGACTCTAATCTGGGAGAACCGGGTTTGATTCCCCACTCCTCCACTTGCAGCCAGCTGGTGTGACCTTGGGTCAGACTTAAGTTCCTCCAGAGCTGTTCTCTTAAGAGCAGTTCTGTCAGAGCTCTCTCAGCCCCGCCTACCTCACAGGGTGTCTGTTGTGGGGAGGGGAAGGAAAGGAGTTTGTCAGCTGCTCTGAGACTCCTTCGGTTAGTGAAGGGCAGGGGCATAAATCCAATTTCTTCTTCTTCTTCTACCTCCCAGGTTGTCTGTTGTGGGGAGGGGACGGGAGAGGAGTTTGTAAGCCGCTCTGAGACTCCTTTGGGTAGTGAAGGGCAGCTGGGCATAAATCCAATCTCCTCCTCCTCCTCCTCTTCTTCTTCTTCATCATCTTCTTCCCTTCTCTCTTCCCCTTTCTCTCCCCTCTCTCTGTGCTGGCTGCCCCCCATTGTCCCACCTGTGATAGATATTAGGGCGCCTTCTGATGTAGCAAAGAAGTCCTAGGTTTTGATTAAGGATAATGTGCATTTTAAATCGTAGTATGCTGAATTATTTTATTTTTCACTATATATAACTAGGAATAAGGGCCGTTGTGGAAATAAACACAATGGGCTCTAGAAAGAGGCTCTGGGAGAGTGCCCCGGCTTTGGGCGCTCAGTGACAATTTGCTGTGGCAATCTCAGCAGGGTATAATGACAGAGTCCACCACTTTCTCCAGAGGAACTGATCTTTGCTAACTGAAGAGCAGTAGTAATTTTGAGTGATCTCCAGCCCACCCCCAAGATTGGTAACAGTGGTTCCCCAGGAGGGAGTGGCTGGTTTGGAGGGTGGAGTCTATGGCATTGTACCTGTCTGAGGTCCCACCCCTCCTCAACACTCACCCTCTCCAGGTTCGACCCCTCAAATCTCCAGGAATTTCCCAACCTGGGGTTGACAACCCTATCTCCCTCCCAGCCAACCATCAACCCACCTTTAGTTTTCCATCTCCTCCCCCCTTCCTCCTAGAGAGCAGTTGTAATTTTAAGTGATCTCCAGCCCCCACCTGGAGATTGGCAACAATGGTTCCCCATCAGGGAATGGCTGGATTGGAGGGTGGAGTCTATGGCATCGTACCTGTCTGAGGTGCCACCCCTCCTCAAACTTCACCCTCTCCAGGCTCCATCCCTCAAATCTCCAGGAATTGCCCACCTGGAGTTGGCAACCTGATCAGGACTGGGTCCAATGAACTTTCTCCCAAAGGCCAACATAGGTGTGGAAAGGGCCTTTTACTGACAGAGGAGAAAGTACAGGTGCCAACTCTGATTAGGGAAATACCTGGAGATTTGGGGGGTGGATCCTGTGGAGGGCACCATTTGGTGTGTGTGTGGAAGGACTCAGCAGGTTATAATGCCATAGAGTCTGCCCTCCAAAGCAACCATTTTCTCCCAGGGAACTGATCTCTGTCATTTGGAGGTCAATTGTAACAGTGGGAGATCTCCAGGTCCCATCTGGAGATTGGCAACCCTAGGGGAAAGTCAGCCGCACAGCAGGGAGTTGAAGAAAATGGTCTGATGGTCGCTGGCCCACCTCGCTAGCCAGCCAGCCATGCTGAAGCGAAGCAGGAGAAAGAGCCTTTTCCCATTTATTCTGATAGGAAAGTGGCCACTGGGGAGGAGGTTATGGGCGGGGGAGGGGGTTATGCTGAAAGTCTTTTGTTTCTTTGCTACCTACCAACAGCCACTGAGGGGACAGTCCCTCACAGGAGTCAAGAGAACTGTCTTCCTCAGGAGAGAGAGCTGTCTGCCAGTAAATCTGACATGCAAATCTGTCTGAAGGGGGAGTGGGTAGGGAAGAGGAGCAGACCCAGCACCGGGCCAATGGCACGCAAGTACTCTTGAGTGGCAGCTGATGGGCCAATGGCTGAGGGAGGGCATTTTACAGCAATGGGAGCGCATGGAATCTTACAAACCCAAGTGACAATCCTGTCCTATTATATAAAAGGGTAGTGGTCTGGCAAGATTCTATGCTTGGAAATATCAGTTCACTCCCTGATATGTCACTCAGAAGCTGTCCCTATCCACTAGCTGCGATCCTTGAGTTCTCTCCCACACACTGCAGCCTAGGCCACTCTTCTCTGATTGGGTCAACTTTTCAAGCTCATTTCCATATGGAAGCTGATTGGATTTCACTCCATTCCGCACCTCAAACTCCCCCTCCCCCGCAAGACAGTTGGAACTGTCAGTTACTTATGCAACCTGCTTTATTCTGAGGTGAAATATGCTGTGCAGCTGACTTTCCCCTAGGGTTGCCAACCTCCAGGTGGGACCTGGAGATCTCCCGCTGTTACAATTGATCTCCAGATTTCTCCCCTGGAGAAAATGGCTGCTTTGTAGGGTAGACCCTATGGCATTATACCCTGCTGAGTCCTTCTGTCCCCCCTAATGCTGCTCTCCACAGGATCCACCCCTCAAATCTCCAGGTATTTCCCTACTTAGAGCTGGCAACCCTACTTTCCCCTCAGTGCCTGTTGGTAGGCAACCAACCTTGGTCCAGTCACCTGTTTTGGCCTTTGGGAGAAAACTCATTGGGGCCATTCCTGATAGGGTTGCCAACTCCAGATGGGAAATTCCTGGAGATTTGAGGGATGGAGCCTGGAGAGGGTGAGGTTTCAGAAGGGGTGGGACCTCAGACAGGTAGAATGCCATAGACTCCACCCATCGAACTAGCCACTCCATCCTGGGGAACCATTGTTGCCAATCTGCAGATGGGGGCTGGAGATCAATCAGAATTACAACTGCTCTCCAGGAGGCAGGGGGAGAAAGATGGAAAGCTGAAGTCAGGGGGCAGATAATGGTAGGATGACAATTGGCTGGGAGGGAGGTAGGGTTGCCAACTCCAGGTTGGGAAATTCCTGGAGATTTGAGGGGTGGAGCCTGGAGATGGTGAGGTTTGAGGAGGGGTGGTGTCTCAGACAGCTACAATGCCATAGAGTCCACCCTCCAGTCCCTCCAAACCACCTCATGGGGAACCATTGTTGCCAATCTCCATGTGAGGGCTGGAGACCACTCACAACTGCTCTGCAGGAGAGAGGGCAGAAGTCAACTGAAGTCAGGGGGGCAGATAACGGTAGGTTGATAGTTAGCTGGGAAAAAGATGGGGTGCCAACTCCAGGATGGGAAATTCCTGGGGATTTAAGGGGTGGAGCCTGGAGAGGGTGGGGTTTAAGGAGAGGTTGGACCTCAGGCAGGTAGAATGCCATAGAATCCACCCTCCAAACCAGCCATTTCCTCCTGGGTAACAATTGTTGCCAATCTCCAGGTGAGAGCTGGAGATCATTCAAAACTACAACTGCTTTTCAGAGATCAGTTCCTCTGGAGAAAATGGTGGACTCTGTCATTATACCCTGCTTAGGTCACCACAGCAAATTCACACTGTGTGCCCAAAGCCAAGGAACTCTCCCAGAGCCTCTTTCTAGAGCCCGTTGTATTTATTTCCACAATGGGCCTTATTCTTAGTTATATATAAGGAGAGAATGCCGTAAGCCCCCCGGACACCTGATTGGCAGCGAATGTAGCAGGAGAGAAGCTGAGGTCCCCCTGCTACACTGTCTCCAGAGCCCCTGCACAAGAGGTATCCAAGGGTTCCACAATAACAATAAGAGGAGCAGATTGGATTTGCACCCCAACCTTCCCTCGGAATCTCAGAGCGGCTTACAACCCCTTTCCCTTCCTCACAACAGACACCCTGTGAGGTAGGGGGGGCTGAGAGAGCTCTTTCGAGGACTGCCCTTGAGAGAACAGCTCTGAATGAACTGGTGACTGACCTGAGGTCCCCCAGCAGGCTGCACCTGGAGGAGTGGGGAATCAAACCCAGTTCTCCCAGATTAGAGTCTTCACTCTTAAGCACTACCCCAAATTGGCTCTCACTGTGGTGTCACCATAAATTGCCATGAAGCGAAGCAGGGGCAGCGCTAGCTGGTATTTAGACAGGAGACCTCCAAGGAATACCAGGGTTGTGACGTGGAGGCAGGGAAAGGCAAACTGCCCCTGAATGTCTCTTGCCTTGAGAACCCCACAAGACCCGCATGGCCACCCCCTGCCCCTCCCGTCGCCCGGCCCCCTCTCCTTCCCCGGAGCGTCTGGGGGGGGGTCACCTGTGGAGGGCGGGGGCAGGCGGGGGTCCTGACGGGGCAGCCAGGCACGCCACTCGAAGCTGCTCCCAGCTGTCCCGGATGGCCCCTGCTCGGGTCTCTCTGGGGGAAATTGACGTTATTGTCTCGGGGAGGGGAGGGGGGGACCCGCATCTGGCTGATCTGCTGCCGAAAGAGACGCCCGTCCCAGTCGGCCTCCCTGCTCAGTCCAGGGCCGCCTTCGCTGTTCTTTGGAGGGACGGGGTGCCCGCGAGAGGGGAGGGGGACGTTTCCCACGGAGGGGGGGGCTGGAAGGGGCCTCAGTTGCAGCTGGAGGGGGGCTTGGGGGGCTGCAGAGGGAGTTCAGGGGGTCCTCCTGGGCACCAAAGTCCGCGGGAGCTGCCCTGCGCCTGCTCAGGGTGCCTCTCTTCCCAAAACGTGTCTCTGTGCCATGAGGTGGTTCTGTGCTGCAGGGAGGCCCGGAAGACGTCTCACTCCACCGCCAAATGCCATGACCGAGTGCATGTCCAACT
The DNA here is from genome assembly GCA_029375565.1 of Gekko gecko. Taxonomy (NCBI): domain Eukaryota; kingdom Metazoa; phylum Chordata; class Lepidosauria; order Squamata; family Gekkonidae; genus Gekko; species Gekko gecko. Next base: position 37,273 of record JAPDNY010000428.1, read on the forward strand.
GCAGCAGTGACTGGGACTACCCTCCACATCAGAGTTTCCGCACCATAGGATCTTTGTTAGACTGCCTACTCTCCTGTTTAGTGAGTCACCTCCATTGCTGCTGAAGGGGGCCCTGGGGGGAAGGAGGAGACGGGGGAAGGTGGGCACCATCAGTCCCCTGGAAGGACCCCTGAAAGACTGGCATTCCCCCACACACACACAAGAGCTCTGCACATCCTCTGACCTCTCCACTGGCTCTCTCAAGCATGGCAGGGTGGTTACATAAGAACATAAGAGAAGCCAATGTTGAATCAGGCCAATGGCCCATCTAGTCCAACACTCTGTCACACAGCGGCCAAAATATACCAGGTGCCATCAGGAGGTCCAGCAGTGGGGCCAAGGCACCAGAAGCCCTCCCAATGCTGCCCCCTCTAGCACCAAGAATAGAGTGCATCACCTGCCCCAGACTGAGAGTTCCCATTCTATACCCTGTGGCTAATAGCCACTGATGAACTTCTACTCCATATATTTATCTAATTCCCTCTTGAAACGGTCCATGCTTGCAGCTGCCACCACCTCCTGTGGCAGTGAATTCCATATGTTAATCACTCTTTGGGTGAAGAAGTATTTCCTTTTATCTGTTCTAACCCGACTGCTCAGCAATTTCATGGAGTGCCCACGAGTTCTTATATTGTGAGAAAGGGAGAAAAGTACTTCTTTCTCAACCTGCTCAATCCCATTCATAATCTTATAAACCTCAATCATGTCACCCCTCAGCCGTCGTTTCTCCAAGCTAAAGAGCCCCAAGCGTTTTAACCTTTCTTCATAGGGAAGCTGTTCCAACCCTTTTATCATTCTAGTTGCCCTTCTCTGCACTTTTTCCAATGCTATAATATCCTTTTTGAGATGTGGTGACCAGAACTGTACACAGTATTCCAAATGAGGTCGCACCAATGATTTATACAGGGGCATGATGATACTGGCTGATTTGTTTTCAATTCCCTTCCTAATAATCCCCAGCGTAGCGTTGGCCTTCTTTATTGCAGCTACACACTGTCTAGACATTTTCAGTGAGTTATCCACTACGACTCCAAGATCTCTCTTGGTCCGTCTCTGCCAGTTCAGACCCCATCAACGTGTATTTATATTTAGGATTTTTGGCTCCAATGTGCATCACTTTGCACTTGGCCACATTGAACCCCATTTGAAACGTTGACGCCCACTCACCCATCCTCGACAGATCCCTTTGGAGTGTCTCACAATCCTCCCTGGTTTTCACCACCCAGAACTACTTCATGTCATCTGCAAATTTATCCACTTCACTGCTTACTCCCAATTCCAAATCATTAATAAACAAGTTAAAAAGCATCGGACCGAGTACTGATCCCTGTGGTACCCCACTGCTTACCACCCTCCACTGAGAAAGCTTTCCCATTTATACTCACTCTCTGTTTTCTATTTATAAGCCAGTTTTTGATCCACAAGAGGACTTGTCCTTTTATCCCATGACTATTGAGCTTACTTAGGAGCCTTTGATGAGGAACTGTATCAAAAGCTTTCCGGAAGTCAAGGTAAATAATATCTATTGGGTCCCCCTTGTCCACATGTTTGTTCACTCCCTCAAAAAACACTAACAGGTTAGTGAGACAAGATCTTCCCTTACAGAACCCATGCTGAGTCTGCCTCAATAGTTTTTGTTCATCAATGTGCCTACTAATTCTTTCCTTAATAACAGTTTCCACCAACTTACCCGGTATCGATGTCAGACTGACTGGCCTGTAATTTCCCGGATCTCCCCTGGAGCCCTTTTTAAAGATGGGAGTGACATTAGCTACCTTCCAGTCCTCAGGAATGGAGGCAGATTTTAAAGAAAGTTTACATATTTTTGTCAGGAGATCCACAAGTTCACATTTGAGTTCTTCCAGAACTCTCGGATGAATGCCATCCGGGCCTGGTGATTTATTAGTTTTTAAATTGTCCATCAGTCGGAGGACTTCCTCTCTTGTCACCACAATCTGATTCAGGTCTTTCAAACCCCCTCCCGAAATCGGTGCTTCTGGAGTGGGCAAACACTTCTCCTCTTCCACAGTGAAGACAGAGGCAAAAAATGCATTCAGCTTCTCAGCCATTTCCCTATCATCCTTCACTACTCCTTTTACCTCTTGGTCATCCAAGGGCCCCACTGCCTCCCTGGCTGGCTTCCTACTTCTAATGTATTTGAAGAAAGTTTTATTGTTGGTCTTTATGTTTTTTGCGATATGCTCCTCATATTCCCTTTTTGCTTGCCTGATCACAGACTTGCATTTTATTTGCCATAGTCTGTGTTCCCTTTTATCAACCTCACTAAGACTAGCTTTCCAAGAGTGCCGGACCCTGATCTGGAGGACTGGGTCTGATTCCCCACCACGCCTGCTCCACACGGAGGAGTCCCCCTGGGGCCCGTCCCGGTTCTCTCAGAACTCTCTCACCCCGCACCTATCTCACAAGGTGTCCGTTTTGGGGAGAAGAAGGGAAAGGCTAATGTAAGCCACTTTGTAAAGTCATATTTCCTTTTGTCCATCCTGGACCTCCTGCCCATCGGTTTCACGGGATGCCCTCCTCGAGTTCTGGTCTTTTGGGAGGGGGAGAACAAGTTCTCTTGGCCAGCTCTCGCCACCACCACCCGCATCATTCAGAAACCCTCTGTCATTTCTGTCCTGTTCCCCCCTTCGTCGTCCTCTTTTCTAAACTGCAAAGTCCCCGACACTTCAACCATTCCTCCTGGGGAAGGGGCTTCCAACCCCCGCATCATCCCGGTTGCCCTTCTCTGCAACTTTGTCCAGCTCTGCAATGCCCTTTGGGAGATATGGTGACCAGGACTCCAAATGAGGCTGCACCAGAGATCTCTACGGGGGCATTATGATGTTGGCCTTTTTATCCTCAAGCCCTTTCCAAATAGTCCTTTGCCTCTTTCACCACTGCAGCACACGGGGCTGGCACTTTCACTGAGACATCCCCTGCGACCCCGAGATCTTTTCCCCTCTTTGATTCAAGCAACTTCAGACCCCATCAGCCCGTACTTGAAGTGGGGATGTTTTGTTGCAATGCACATCACTTTACCCCTGGAGGGGCCCTTGGCCTGATCCAACTTTAGCTTCTCTTATGTTCTTAACCTAGCAGTTCGATAGCAAGAAATTGAAAGTAGGGAAGGTAACAGCGTTCCGTGTGCCTTGGTGTTTAGTCATGCCGGCCACATGACCACGGAAAAGTCTTCGGACAGCGCCGGCTCTTCGGCTTTGAAACGCGGAGATGAGCACCGCAACCCTAGAGTCAGATTCGACTGGCTTTCGAGCAAGGGAACCTTTACCTTTACTTTAAGCACAAACTAAAGAGCTTAGCCAGAGAGAGGTCTATTGAGAAGGAGATTCTTACAAAGAGAAGGATCTTGTGACCAAAGACTGTGTGTGACACTCTGACAGCTACATTTTCCAGTTTCTTTCCCCCTAAACAGTTATACTTAAGAAACAACTTATTTATGTTTAAAATTTTAGTC
>JAPDNY010000429.1:0-40696 GCA_029375565.1 Gekko gecko
CCCCCCCCCCCCCCCCCCCCCCCCCCCCCCCCCCCCCCCCCCCCCCCCACCGTGCCCAGGCTGGCCTCATGAGTACTTTGGGGTACAGACACTGTGCCTGCCCACCTACATAGAATAAATGGAGACGGGCTGCTGTTTTACCCATAGGAAACTATGCAAGTAGATCTGGCCTCCATTTTGCACTTTGAAAAAAACGTGGAGAGACATCAGCTCTCGTTTGTCCCATAGGGAAGAATGGCAGAAGACAGGGCCACCCGTTCATCAGAGAGGAAAAAAAACCCGAATACTCCTTGCCTCTCTTTTCAAAAAGAGGAAATACGGTTATAGACCTAGCCCCCTTTTAAGCCTTAGTTGAAGAAACCTCGAAAGACATGACCAATCTTTTTTCGATAGGGAACAACGGCAGTAGACCAGGCCTCCTGTTTTACCCATAGGAATCAATGCAACTAGGCCAGCCCTCGCTTTAGCACTTTGAAAAAAAGTGGGTAGACATCAGCTCTCGTTCGGCCCATAGGTAACAATGGGAGTAGACGTGGCCGCCCGTTTTACCCATAGGAAACTATGCAAGTAGATCTGGCCTCCATTTTGCACTTTGAAAAAAACGTGGAGAGACATCAGCTCTCTGTTTTCCCACAGGGATCAATGGCAGAAGACAGGGCCACCCGTTCATCAGAGAGGAAAAACCCCGAATACTCCTTGCCTCCCTTTTTAAAAAGAGGAAATACGGATTTAGACCTAGCCCCCTTTAAGCCTTAGTGAAGAAACCTCGAAAGACAAAACCAATCTTTTTTCGATAGGGAACAACGGCAGTAGACCAGGCCTCCCGTTTTACCCATAGGAATCAATGCAACTAGGCCAGCCCTCGCTTTAGCACTTTGAAAAAAAGTGGGTAGACATCAGCTCTCGTTCGGCCCATAGGTAACAATGGGAGTAGACGTGGCCGCCCGTTTTACCCATAGGAAACTATGCAAGTAGATCTGGCCTCCATTTTGCACTTTGAAAAAAACGTGGAGAGACATCAGCTCTCGTTTGTCCCATAGGGAAGAATGGCAGAAGACAGGGCCACCCGTTCATCAGAGAGGAAAAAAAACCCGAATACTCCTTGCCTCCCTTTTAAAAAGAGGAAATACGGCTTATAGACCTAGCCCCCTTTAAGCCTTAGTGAAGAAACCTCGAAAGACATGACCAATCTTTTTTCGATAGGGAACAACGGCAGTAGACCAGGCCTCCCGTTTTACCCATAGGAATCAATGCAACTAGGCCAGCCCTCGCTTTAGCACTTTGAAAAAAGTGGGTAGACATCAGCTCTCTGTTCGGCCCATAGGTAACAATGGGAGTAGACGTGGCCGCCCGTTTTACCCATAGGAAACTATGCAAGTAGATCTGGCCTCCATTTTGCACTTTGAAAAAAACGTGGAGAGACATCAGCTCTCGTTTTCCCACAGGGATCAATGGCAGAAGACAGGGCCACCCGTTCATCAGAGAGGAAAAAAACCCCGAATACTCCTTGCCTCCCTTTTTAAAAAGAGGAAATACGGATTTAGACCTAGCCCCCTTTAAGCCTTAGTGAAGAAACCTCGAAAGACATAACCAATCTTTTTTCGATAGGGAACAACGGCAGTAGACCAGGCCTCCCGTTTTACCCATAGGAATCAATGCAACTAGGCCAGCCCTCGCTTTAGCACTTTGAAAAAAGTGGGTAGACATCAGCTCTCGTTCGGCCCATAGGTAACAATGGGAGTAGACGTGGCCGCCCGTTTTACCCATAGGAAACTATGCAAGTAGATCTGGCCTCCATTTTGCACTTTGAAAAACGTGGAGAGACATCAGCTCTCGTTTGTCCCATAGGGAAGAATGGCAGAAGACAGGGCCACCCGTTCATCAGAGAGGAAAAAAACCCGAATACTCCTTGCCTCTCTTTTTAAAAAGAGGAAATACGGTTATAGACCTAGCCCCCTTTAAGCCTTAGTGAAGAAACCTCGAAAGACATGACCAATCTTTTTCGATAGGGAACAACGGCAGTAGACCAGGCCTCCTGTTTTACCCATAGGAATCAATGCAACTAGGCCAGCCCTCGCTTTAGCACTTTGAAAAAAAGTGGGTAGACATCAGCTCTCGTTCGGCCCATAGGTAACAATGGGAGTAGACGTGGCCGCCCGTTTTACCCATAGGAAACTATGCAAGTAGATCTGGCCTCCATTTTGCACTTTGAAAAAACGTGGAGAGACATCAGCTCTCGTTTTCCCACAGGGATCAATGGCAGAAGACAGGGCCACCCGTTCATCAGAGAGGAAAAAAACCCCGGAATATACCTTGCCTCCCGTTTCAACCACAGAAAAAAACGGCTTTAGACCTGGCCCCCTTTAAGCCTTAGTTAAAAAACCTCGAAAGACATGACCAAACTTTTTTCGATAGGGAACAACGGCAGTAGACCAGGCCTCCTTTTTACCCTTGGGAATCAATGCAACTAGGCCAGCCTTCGCTTTAGCACTTTGAAAAAAAGTGGGTAGACATCAGCTCTCGTTCGGCCCATAGGTAACAATGGGAGTAGACGTGGCCGCCCGTTTTACCCATAGGAAACTATGCAAGTAGATCTGGCCTCCATTTTGCACTTTGAAAAAAACGTGGAGAGACATCAGCTCTCGTTTTCCCACAGGGATCAATGGCAGAAGACAGGGCCACCCGTTCATCAGAGAGGAAAAAAAACCCGAATACTCCTTGCCTCCCTTTTTAAAAAGAGGAAATACGGATTTAGACCTAGCCCCCCTTTAAGCCTTAGTGAAGAAACCTCGAAAGACATGACCAATCTTTTTTCGATAGGGAACAACGGCAGTAGACCAGGCCTCCCGTTTTACCCATAGGAATCAATGCAACTAGGCCAGCCCTCGCTTTAGCACTTTGAAAAAAAGTGGGTAGACATCAGCTCTCGTTCGGCCCATAGGTAACAATGGGAGTAGACGTGGCCGCCCGTTTTACCCATAGGAAACTATGCAAGTAGATCTGGCCTCCATTTTGCACTTTGAAAAAAACGTGGAGAGACATCAGCTCTCGTTTGTCCCATAGGGAAGAATGGCAGAAGACAGGGCCACCCGTTCATCAGAGAGGAAAAAAAACCCGAATACTCCTTGCCTCTCGTTTTAACAAGAGAGAAATACGGTTATAGACCTAGCCCCCTTTAAGCCTTAGTGAAGAAACCTCGAAAGACATGACCAATCTTTTTTCGATAGGGAACAACGGCAGTAGACCAGGCCTCCTGTTTTACCCATAGGAATCAATGCAACTAGGCCAGCCCTCGCTTTAGCACTTTGAAAAAAGTGGGTAGACATCAGCTCTCGTTCGGCCCATAGGTAACAATGGGAGTAGACGTGGCCGCCCGTTTTACCCATAGGAAACTATGCAAGTAGATCTGGCCTCCATTTTGCACTTTGAAAAAAACGTGGAGAGACATCAGCTCTCGTTTTCCCACAGGGATCAATGGCAGAAGACAGGGCCACCCGTTCATCAGAGAGGAAAAAAAACCCCGAATACTACCTTGCCTCCCGTTTCAACCACAGAGAAAATACGGCTTTAGACCTGGCCCCCTTTAAGCCTTAGTTAAAAAACCTCGAAAGACATGACCAAACTTTTTTTCGATAGGGAACAACGGCAGTAGACCAGGCCTCCTGTTTTACCCATAGGAATCAATGCAACTAGGCCAGCCTTCGCTTTAGCACTTTGAAAAAAAGTGGGTAGACATCAGCTCTCGTTCGGCCCATAGGTAACAATGGGAGTAGACGTGGCCGCCCGTTTTACCCATAGGAAACTATGCAAGTAGATCTGGCCTCCATTTTGCACTTTGAAAAAAACGTGGAGAGACATCAGCTCTCGTTTGTCCCACAGGGATCAATGGCAGAAGACAGGGCCACCCGTTCATCAGAGAGGAAAAAAAAACCCGAATACTCCTTGCCTCCCTTTTTAAAAAGAGGAAATACGGATTTAGACCTAGCCCCCCTTTAAGCCTTAGTGAAGAAACCTCGAAAGACATGACCAATCTTTTTTCTGATAGGGAACAACGGCAGTAGACCAGGCCTCCCGTTTTACCCATAGGAATCAATGCAACTAGGCCAGCCCTCGCTTTAGCACTTTGAAAAAAGTGGGTAGACATCAGCTCTCGTTCGGCCCATAGGTAACAATGGGAGTAGACGTGGCCGCCCGTTTTACCCATAGGAAACTATGCAAGTAGATCTGGCCTCCATTTTGCACTTTGAAAAAAACGTGGAGAGACATCAGCTCTCGTTTGTCCCACAGGGAACAATGGCAGAAGACAGGGCCACCCTTTCATCAGAGAGGAAAAAAAACCCGAATATACCTTGCGCTCCTGTTTCAACCACAGAAAAAAAACGGCTTTAGACCTGGCCCCCTTTAAGCCTTAGTTAAAAAACCTCGAAAGACATGACCAAATCTTTTTTCGATAGGGAACAACGGCAGTAGACCAGGCCTCCTTTTTACCCATAGGAATCAATGCAACTAGGCCAGCCCTCGCTTTAGCACTTTGAAAAAAAGTGGGTAGACATCAGCTCTCGTTCGGCCCATAGGTAACAATGGGAGTAGACGTGGCCGCCCGTTTTACCCATAGGAAACTATGCAAGTAGATCTGGCCTCCATTTTGCACTTTGAAAAAAACGTGGAGAGACATCAGCTCTCGTTTGTTCCACAGGGATCAATGGCAGAAGACAGGGCCACCCGTTCATCAGAGAGGAAAAAACCTCGAATACTCCTTGCCTCCCTTTTTTAAAAAGAGGAAATACGGTTATAGACCTAGCCCCCCTTTAAGCCTTAGTGAAGAAACCTCGAAAGACATGACCAATCTTTTTTCGATAGGGAACAACGGCAGTAGACCAGGCCTCCCGTTTTACCCATAGGAATCAATGCAACTAGGCCAGCCCTCGCTTTAGCACTTTGAAAAAAGTGGGTAGACATAAGCTGTCGTTTGGCCCATAGGTAACAATGGGAGTAGACGTGGCTGCCCGTTTTACCCATAGGAAACTATGCAAGTAATATCTGGCCTCCATTTTGCACTTTAAAAAGTGGGGAGACATCAGCTCTCGTTTGTCCCATAGGGAAGAATGGCAGAAGACAGGGCCACCCGTTCATCAGAGAGGAAAAAAAACCTGAATACTCCTTGCCTCTCTTTTTAAAAGAGGAAATACGGTTATAGACCTAGCCCCCCTTTAAGCCTTAGTGAAGAAACCTCGAAAGACATGACCAATCTTTTTTCGATAGGGAACAACGGCAGTAGACCAGGCCTCCCGTTTTACCCATAGGAATCAATGCAACTAGGCCAGCCCTCGCTTTAGCACTTTGAAAAAAAGTGGGTAGACATCAGCTCTCGTTCGGCCCATAGGTAACAATGGGAGTAGACGTGGCCGCCCGTTTTACCCATAGGAAACTATGCAAGTAGATCTGGCCTCCATTTTGCACTTTGAAAAAAACGTGGAGAGACATCAGCTCTCGTTTTCCCACAGGGATCAATGGCAGAAGACAGGGCCACCCGTTCATCAGAGAGGAAAAAAAAACCCTGAATATACCTTGCCTCCCGTTTCAACCACAGAAAAAAAACGGCTTTAGACCTGGCCCCCTTTAAGCCTTAGTTAAAAAACCTCGAAAGACATGACCAAACTTTTTTCGATAGGGAACAACGGCAGTAGACCAGGCCTCCTTTTTTACCCTTAGGAATCAATGCAACTAGGCCAGCCCTCGCTTTAGCACTTTGAAAAAAAGTGGGTAGACATCAGCTCTCGTTCGGCCCATAGGTAACAATGGGAGTAGACGTGGCCGCCCGTTTTACCCATAGGAAACTATGCAAGTAGATCTGGCCTCCATTTTGCACTTTGAAAAAACGTGGAGAGACATCAGCTCTCGTTTTCCCACAGGGATCAATGGCAGAAGACAGGGCCACCCGTTCATCAGAGAGGAAAAAAAACCCCGAATACTCCTTGCCTCCTTTTAAAAAGAGGAAATACGGATTTAGACCTAGCCCCCCTTAAGCCTTAGTGAAGAAACCTCGAAAGACATGACCAATCTTTTTTCGATAGGGAACAACGGCAGTAGACCAGGCCTCCCGTTTTACCCATAGGAATCAATGCAACTAGGCCAGCCCTCGCTTTAGCACTTTGAAAAAAAGTGGGTAGACATCAGCTCTCGTTCGGCCCATAGGTAACAATGGGAGTAGACGTGGCCGCCCGTTTTACCCATAGGAAACTATGCAAGTAGATCTGGCCTCCATTTTGCACTTTGAAAAAAACGTGGGGAGACATCAGCTCTCGTTTGTTCCACAGGGAACAATGGCAGAAGACAGGGCGACCCTTTAAACAGAGAGGAAAAAAAAACCTGAATATACCTTGCCTCCTGTTTCAACCACAGAAAAAAAACGGCTTTAGACCTGGCCCCCTTTAACCCTTAGTTAAAAACCTCGAAAGACATGACCAATCTTTTTTTCGATAGGGAACAACGGCAGTAGACCAGGCCTCCCGTTTTACCCATAGGAATCAATGCAACTAGGCCAGCCCTCGCTTTAGCACTTTGAAAAAAAGTGGGTAGACATCAGCTCTCGTTCGGCCCATAGGTAACAATGGGAGTAGACGTGGCCGCCCGTTTTACCCATGAGGAAACTATGCAAGTAGATCTGGCCTCCATTTTGCACTTTGAAAAAACGTGGAGAGACATCAGCTCTCGTTTTTCCCACAGGATCAATGGCAGAAGACAGGGCCACCCGTTCATCAGAGAGGAAAAAAAAACCCGAATATACCTTGCGTCCTCGTTTCAACCACAGAAAAAAAACCGGCTTTAGACCTGGCTCCCTTTAAGCCTTAGTTAAAAACCTCGAAAGACATGACCAAACTTTTTCGATAGGGAACAACGGCAGTAGACCAGGCCTCCTTTTTAACCCATAGGAATCAATGCAACTAGGCCAGCCCTCGCTTTAGCACTTTGAAAAAAAGTGGGTAGACATCAGCTCTCGTTCGGCCCATAGGTAACAATGGGAGTAGACGTGGCCGCCCGTTTTACCCATAGGAAACTATGCAAGTAGATCTGGCCTCCATTTTGCACTTTGAAAAAAACGTGGAGAGACATCAGCTCTCGTTTTCCCACAGGGATCAATGGCAGAAGACAGGGCCACCCGTTCATCAGAGAGGAAAAAAACCCTGAATACTCCTTGCCTCCCTTTTTAAAAAAGAGGAAATACGGATTTAGACCCAGCCCCCCTTTAAGCCTTAGTGAAGAAACCTCGAAGAGACATGACCAATCTTTTTCGATAGGGAACAACGGCAGTAGACCAGGCCTCCCGTTTTACCCATAGGAATCAATGCAACTAGGCCAGCCCTCGCTTTAGCACTTTGAAAAAAAGTGGGTAGACATCAGCTCTCGTTCTGGCCCATAGGTAACAATGGGAGTAGACGTGGCCGCCTGTTTTACCCATAGGAAACTATGCAAGTAGATCTGGCCTCCATTTTGCACTTTGAAAAAAACGTGGGGAGACATCAGCTCTCGTTTGTTCCACAGGGAACAATGGCAGAAAACAGGGCGACCCTTTAAACAGAGAGGAAAAAAAAAACCCGAATATACCTTGCCTCCCGTTTCAACCACAGAAAAAAACGGCTTTAGACCTGGCCCCCTTTAAGCCTTAGTTAAAAAACCTCGAAAGACATGACCAATCTTTTTTCGATAGGGAACAACGGCAGTAGACCAGGCCTCCCGTTTTACCCATAGGAATCAATGCAACCAGGCCAGCCCTCGCTTTAGCACTTTGAAAAAAGTGGGTAGACATCAGCTCTGTTCGGCCCATAGGTAACAATGGGAGTAGACGTGGCCGCCTGCTTTACCGCCATAGGAAACTATGCAAGTAGATCTGGCCTCCATTTTGCACTTTGAAAAAAACGTGGAGAGACATCAGCTCTCGTTTTCCCACAGGGATCAATGGCAGAAGACAGGGCCACCCGTTCATCAGAGAGGAAAAAAAAAAACCCCGAATATATCTTGCCTCCCGTTTCAACCACAGAAAAAAAACGGCTTTAGACCTGGCCCCCTTTAAGCCTTAGTTAAAAAACCTCGAAAGACATGACCAAACTTTTTTCGATAGGGAACAACGGCAGTAGACCAGGCCTCCTTTTTTACCCATAGGAATCAATGCAACTAGGCCAGCCTTCGCTTTAGCAGTTTGAAAAAAGTGGGTAGACATCAGTCTCTCGTTCGGCCCATAGGTAACAATGGGAGTAGACGTGGCCAGCCCGTTTTACCCATAGGAAACTATGCAAGTAGATCTGGCCTCCATTTTGCACTTTGAAAAAAACGTGGAGAGACATCAGCTCTCGTTTGTCCCACAGGGATCAATGGCAGAAGACAGGGCCACCCGTTCATCAGAGAGGAAAAAAAAACCCCGAATATACCTTGCCTCCCGTTTCAACCACAGAAAAAAACGGCTTTAGACCTGGCCCCCTTTAAGCCTTAGTTAAGAAACCTCGAAAGACATGACCAAACTTTTTTCGATAGGGAACAACGGCAGTAGACCAGGCCTCCTTTTTAAACCTTAGGAATCAATGCAACTAGGCCAGCCTTCGCTTTAGCACTTTGAAAAAAAGTGGGTAGACATCAGCTCTCGTTCGGCCCATAGGTAACAATGGGAGTAGACGTGGCCGCCCGTTTTACCCTTAGGAAACTATGCAAGTAGATCTGGCCTCCATTTTGCACTTTGAAAAAAACGTGGAGAGACATCAGCTCTCGTTTGTCCCACAGGGATCAATGGCAGAAGACAGGGCCACCCGTTCATCAGAGAGGAAAAAAAAACCCGAATATACCTTGCCTCCCGTTTCAACCACAGAAAAAAACGGCTTTAGACCTGGCCCCCTTTAAGCCTTAGTTAAAAAACCTCGAAAGACATGACCAAACTTTTTTCGATAGGGAACAACGGCAGTAGACCAGGCCTCCTGTTTTACCCATAGGAATCAATGCAACTAGGCCAGCCCTCGCTTAGCACTTTGAAAAAAAGTGGGTAGACATCAGTCTCTCTGTTCGGCCCATAGGTAACAATGGGAGTAGACGTGGCTGCCCGTTTTACCCATAGGAAACTATGCAAGTAGATCTGGCCTCCATTTTGCACTTTGAAAAAAACGTGGAGAGACATCAGCTCTCGTTTTCCCACAGGGATCAATGGCAGAAGACAGGGCCACCCGTTCATCAGAGAGGAAAAAAAACCTCGGAATACTCCTTGCCTCCTTTTTAAAAGAGGAAATACGGATTTAGACCTAGCCCCCTTTAAGCCTTAGTGAAGAAACCTCGAAAGACATGACCAATCTTTTTTCGATAGGGAACAACGGCAGTAGACCAGGCCTCCCTGTTTTACCCATAGGAATCAATGCAACTAGGCCAGCCCTCGCTTTAGCACTTTGAAAAAAAGTGGGTAGACATCAGCTCTCGTTCGGCCCATAGGTAACAATGGGAGTAGACGTGGCCGCCTGTTTTACCCATAGGAAACTATGCAAGTAGATCTGGCCTCCATTTTGCACTTTGAAAAAAACGTGGAGAGACATCAGCTCTCGTTTGTCCCACAGGGAACAATGGCAGAAGACAGGGCGACCCTTTAAACATCAGAGGAAAAAAAAACCCGAATATACCTTGCCTCCCGTTTCAACCACAGAAAAAAACGGCTTTAGACCTGGCCCCCTTTAGCCCTTAGTTAAAAAACCTCGAAAGACATGACCAATCTTTTTCGATAGGGAACAACGGCAGTAGACCAGGCCTCCTGTTTTACCCATAGGAATCAATGCAACTAGGCCAGCCCTCGCTTTAGCACTTTGAAAAAAAGTGGGTAGACATCAGCTCTCGTTCGGCCCATAGGTAACAATGGGAGTAGACGTGGCCGCCCGTTTTACCCATAGGAAACTATGCAAGTAGATCTGGCCTCCATTTTGCACTTTGAAAAAAACGTGGAGAGACATCAGCTCTCGTTTTCCCACAGGGATCAATGGCAGAAGACAGGGCCATCCCGTTCATCAGAGAGGAAAAAAAAACCCGAATATACCTTGCGTCCCGTTTCAACCACAGAAAAAAACGGCTTTAGACCTGGCCCCCTTTAAGCCTTAGTTAAAAAACCTCGAAAGACATGACCAAACTTTTTTCGATAGGGAACAACGGCAGTAGACCAGGCCTCCTTTTTAACCCTTAGGAATCAATGCAACTAGGCCAGCCTTCGCTTTAGCACTTTGAAAAAAAGTGGGTAGACATCAGCTCTCGTTCGGCCCATAGGTAACAATGGGAGTAGACGTGGCCGCCCGTTTTACCCATAGGAAACTATGCAAGTAGATCTGGCCTCCATTTTGCACTTTGAAAAAAACGTGGAGAGACATCAGCTCTCGTTTTCCCACAGGGATCAATGGCAGAAGACAGGGCCACCCGTTCATCAGAGAGGAAAAAAAACCCCGAATACTCCTTGCCTCCCTTTTAAAAAGAGGAAATACGGATTTAGACCTAGCCCCCTTTAAGCCTTAGTGAAGAAACCTCGAAAGACATGACCAATCTTTTTTCGATAGGGAACAACGGCAGTAGACCAGGCCTCCCGTTTTACCCATAGGAATCAATGCAACTAGGCCAGCCCTCGCTTTAGCACTTTGAAAAAAGTGGGTAGACATCAGCTCTCGTTCGGCCCATAGGTAACAATGGGAGTAGACGTGGCCGCCCGTTTTACCCATAGGAAACTATGCAAGTAGATCTGGCCTCCATTTTGCACTTTGAAAAAAACGTGGGGAGACATCAGCTCTCGTTTGTTCCACAGGGAACAATGGCAGAAGACAGGGCGACCCTTTAAACAGAGAGGAAAAAAAAACCCGAATATACCTTGCCTCCCGTTTCAACCACAGAAAAAAACGGCTTTAGACCTGGCCCCCTTTAACCCTTAGTTAAAAAACCTCGAAAGACATGACCAATCTTTTTTCGATAGGGAACAACGGCAGTAGACCAGGCCTCTCGTTTTACCCATAGGAATCAATGCAACTAGGCCAGCCCTCGCTTTAGCACTTTGAAAAAAAGTGGGTAGACATCAGCTCTCGTTCGGCCCATAGGTAACAATGGGAGTAGACGTGGCCGCCCGTTTTACCCATAGGAAACTATGCAAGTAGATCTGGCCTCCATTTTGCACTTTGAAAAAAACGTGGGGAGACATCAGCTCTCGTTTGTTCCACAGGGATCAATGGCAGAAGACAGGGCCACCCGTTCATCAGAGAGGAAAAAAAAACCCGAATACTCCTTGCCTCCCTTTTAAAAAGAGGAAATACGGTTTAGACCTAGCCCCCTTTAAGCCTTAGTGAAGAAACCTCGAAAGACATGACCAATCTTTTTTCGATAGGGAACAACGGCAGTAGACCAGGCCTCCCGTTTTACCCATAGGAATCAATGCAACTAGGCCAGCCCTCGCTTTAGCACTTTGAAAAAAAGTGGGTAGACATCAGCTCTCGTTCGGCCCATAGGTAACAATGGGAGTAGACGTGGCTGCCCGTTTTACCCATAGGAAACTATGCAAGTAGATCTGGCCTCCATTTTGCACTTTGAAAAAAACGTGGGGAGACATCAGCTCTCGTTTGTCCCACAGGGAACAACTGGCAGAAGACAGGGCCACCCGTTCAAACAGAGGAGAAAAAACGCCGAATACTACCTTGCGTCCCGTTTTAACCAAAGAGAGAAAAACGGCTTTAGACCTGGCCCCCTTTAAGCCTTAGTGAAGAAACCTCGAAAGACATGACCAATCTTTTTTCGATAGGGAACAACGGCAGTAGACCAGGCCTCCTGTTTTACCCGTAGGAATCAATGCAACTAGGCCAGCCCTCGCTCTAGCACTTTGAAAAAAAGTGGGTAGACATCAGCTCTCGTTCGGCCCATAGGTAACAATGGGAGTAGACGTGGCCGCCTGTTTTACCCATAGGAAACTATGCAAGTAGATCTGGCCTCCATTTTGCACTTTGAAAAAACGTGGGGAGACATCAGCTCTCGTTTGTTCCACAGGGATCAATGGCAGAAGACAGGGCCACCCGTTCATCAGAGAGGAAAAAAAACCCGAATACTCCTTGCCTCCCTGTTTTAACAAAGAGGAAATACGGATTTAGACCTAGCCCCCCTTTAAGCCTTAGTGAAGAAACCTCGAAAGACATGACCAATCTTTTTTCGATAGGGAACAACGGCAGTAGACCAGGCCTCTCGTTTTACCCATAGGAATCAATGCAACTAGGCCAGCCCTCGCTTTAGCACTTTGAAAAAAAGTGGGTAGACATCAGCTCTCGTTCGGCCCATAGGTAACAATGGGAGTAGACGTGGCCGCCCGTTTTACCCATAGGAAACTATGCAAGTAGATCTGGCCTCCATTTTGCACTTTGAAAAAAACGTGGGGAGACATCAGCTCTCGTTTGTCCCACAGGGAACAATGGCAGAAGACAGGGCCACCCGTTCATCAGAGAGGAAAAAAACGCCGAATACTACCTTGCGTCCCTGTTTCAACCACAGAAGAAAAACGGCTTTAGACCTGGCCCCTTTAAGCCTTAGTTAAAAAACCTCGAAAGACATGACCAATCTTTTTTCGATAGGGAACAACGGCAGTAGACCAGGCCTCCTGTTTTACCCATAGGAATCAATGCAACTAGGCCAGCCCTCGCTCTAGCACTTTGAAAAAAGTGGGTAGACATCAGCTCTCGTTCGGCCCATAGGTAACAATGGGAGTAGACGTGGCCGCCCGTTTTACCCATAGGAAACTATGCAAGTAGATCTGGCCTCCATTTTGCACTTTGAAAAAAACGTGGGGAGACATCAGCTCTCGTTTGTTCCACAGGGAACAATGGCAGAAGACAGGGCCACCCGTTCATCAGAGAGGAAAAAACAACTCGAATACTCCTTGCCTCCCTTTTTAAAAAGAGGAAATACGGTTATAGACCTAGCCCCCTTTAAGCCTTAGTGAAGAAACCTCGAAAGACATGACCAATCTTTTTTCGATAGGGAACAACGGCAGTAGACCAGGCCTCCCGTTTTACCCATAGGAATCAATGCAACTAGGCCAGCCCTCGCTTTAGCACTTTGAAAAAAGTGGGTAGACATCAGCTGTCGTTCGGCCCATAGGTAACAATGGGAGTAGACGTGGCCGCCCGTTTTACCCATAGGAAACTATACAAGAAGATCTGGCCTCCATTTTACACTTGAAAAGTGGGGAGACATCAGCTCTCGTTTGTCCCATAGGGAAGAATGGCAGAAGACAGGGCCACCCGTTCATCAGAGAGGAAAAAAAACCCGAATACTCCTTGCCTCCCTTTTTAAAAAGAGGAAATACGGTTATAGACCTAGCCCCCCTTTAAGCCTTAGTGAAGAAACCTCGAAAGACATGACCAATCTTTTTTCGATAGGGAACAACGGCAGTAGACCAGGCCTCCCGTTTTACCCATAGGAATCAATGCAACTAGGCCAGCCCTCGCTTTAGCACTTTGAAAAAAAGTGGGTAGACATCAGCTCTCGTTCGGCCCATAGGTAACAATGGGAGTAGACGTGGCCGCCCGTTTTACCCATAGGAAACTATGCAAGTAGATCTGGCCTCCATTTTGCACTTTGAAAAAAACGTGGAGAGACATCAGCTCTCGTTTTCCCACAGGGATCAATGGCAGAAGACAGGGCCACCCGTTCATCAGAGAGGAAAAAAAAACCCCGAATATACCTTGCCTCCCGTTTCAACCACAGAAAAAAAACGGCTTTAGACCTGGCCCCCTTTAAGCCTTAGTTAAAAAAACCTCGAAAGACATGACCAAACTTTTTTCGATAGGGAACAACGGCAGTAGACCAGGCCTCCTTTTTTACCCTTAGGAATCAATGCAACTAGGCCAGCCTTCGCTTTAGCACTTTGGAAAAAAGTGGGTAGACATCAGCTCTCGTTCGGCCCATAGGTAACAATGGGAGTAGACGTGGCCGCCCGTTTTACCCATAGGAAACTATGCAAGTAGATCTGGCCTCCATTTTGCACTTTGAAAAAAACGTGGAGAGACATCAGCTCTCGTTTTCCCACAGGGATCAATGGCAGAAGACAGGGCCACCCGTTCATCAGAGAGGAAAAAAAAACCCGAATACTACCTTGCCTCCCGTTTCAACCACAGAAAAAAAACGGCTTTAGACCTGGCCCCCTTTAAGCCTTAGTTGAAAAAACCTCGAAAGACATGACCAATCTTTTTTCGATAGGGAACAACGGCAGTAGACCAGGCCTCCCGTTTTACCCATAGGAATCAATGCAACTAGGCCAGCCCTCGCTTTAGCACTTTGAAAAAAGTGGGTAGACATCAGCTCTCGTTCGGCCCATAGGTAACAATGGGAGTAGACGTGGCCGCCCGTTTTACCCATAGGAAACTATGCAAGTAGATCTGGCCTCCATTTTGCACTTTGAAAAAAACGTGGAGAGACATCAGCTCTCGTTTTCCCACAGGGATCAATGGCAGAAGACAGGGCCACCCGTTCATCAGAGAGGAAAAAAAAAACCCGAATATACCTTGCGTCCCGTTTCAACCACAGAAAAAAACCGGCTTTAGACCTGGCTCCCTTTAAGCCTTAGTTAAAAAACCTCGAAAGACATGACCAAACTTTTTTCGATAGGGAACAACGGCAGTAGACCAGGCCTCCTTTTTAAACCTTAGGAATCAATGCAACTAGGCCAGCCTTCGCTTTAGCACTTTGAAAAAAAGTGGGTAGACATCAGCTCTCGTTCGGCCCATAGGTAACAATGGGAGTAGACGTGGCCGCCCGTTTTACCCATAGGAAACTATGCAAGTAGATCTGGCCTCCATTTTGCACTTTGAAAAAAACGTGGAGAGACATCAGCTCTCGTTTTCCCACAGGGATCAATGGCAGAAGAACAGGGCCACCCGTTCATCAGAGAGGAAAAAAAAACCCGAATACTTCCTTGCCTCCCTTTTTAAAAAGAGGAAATACGGATTTAGACCTAGCCCCCTTTAAGCCTTAGTGAAGAAACCTCGAAAGACATGACCAATCTTTTTTCGATAGGGAACAACGGCAGTAGACCAGGCCTCCCGTTTTACCCATAGGAATCAATGCAACTAGGCCAGCCCTCGCTTTAGCACTTTGAAAAAAAGTGGGTAGACATCAGCTCTCGTTCGGCCCATAGGTAACAATGGGAGTAGACGTGGCCGCCCGTTTTACCCATAGGAAACTATGCAAGTAGATCTGGCCTCCATTTTGCACTTTGAAAAAAACGTAGAGAGACATCAGCTCTCGTTTGTCCCACAGGGATCAATGCCAGAAGACAGGGCCACCCGTTCATCAGAGAGGAAAAAAAAAACCCGAATATACCTTGCCTCCCGTTTCAACCACAGAAAAAAAACGGCTTTAGACCTGGCCCCCTTTAAGCCTTAGTTAAAAAACCTCGAAAGACATGACCAAACTTTTTTCGATAGGGAACAACGGCAGTAGACCAGGCCTCCCGTTTTACCCATAGGAATCAATGCAACTAGGCCAGCCTTCGCTTTAGCACTTTGAAAAAAAAGTGGGTAGACATCAGCTCTCGTTCGGCCCATAGGTAACAATGGGAGTAGACGTGGCCGCCCGTTTTACCCATAGGAAACTATGCAAGTAGATCTGGCCTCCATTTTGCACTTTGAAAAAAACGTGGAGAGACATCAGCTCTCGTTTTCCCACAGGGATCAATGGCAGAAGACAGGGCCACCCGTTCATCAGAGAGGAAAAAAAAACCCCGAATACATCTTGCCTCCCGTTTTAAAAAGAGGAAATACGGATTTAGACCTAGCCCCCTTTAAGCCTTAGTGAAGAAACCTCGAAAGACATGACCAATCTTTTTTCGATAGGGAACAACGGCAGTAGACCAGGCCTCCTGTTTTACCCATAGGAATCAATGCAACTAGGCCAGCCCTCGCTTTAGCACTTTGAAAAAAAGTGGGTAGACATCAGCTCTCGTTCGGCCCATAGGTAACAATGGGAGTAGACGTGGCCGCCCGTTTTACCCATAGGAAACTATGCAAGTAGATCTGGCCTCCATTTTGCACTTTGAAAAAAACGTGGAGAGACATCAGCTCTCGTTTTCCCACAGGGATCAATGGCAGAAGACAGGGCCACCCGTTCATCAGAGAGTTAAAAAAAACCCGAATACTCCTTGCCTCCCTTTTTAAACAGAGGAAATACGGCTTTAGACCTAGCCCCTTTAAGCCTTAGTGAAGAAACCTCGAAAGACATGACCAATCTTTTTTCGATAGGGAACAACGGCAGTAGACCAGGCCTCCCGTTTTACCCATAGGAATCAATGCAACTAGGCCAGCCCTCGCTTTAGCACTTTGAAAAAAAGTGGGTAGACATCAGCTCTCGTTCGGCCCATAGGTAACAATGGGAGTAGACGTGGCCGCCCGTTTTACCCATAGGAAACTATGCAAGTAGATCTGGCCTCCATTTTGCACTTTGAAAAAAACGTGGAGAGACATCAGCTCTCGTTTTCCCACAGGGATCAATGGCAGAAGACAGGGCCACCCGTTCATCAGAGAGGAAAAAAAAAACCCGAATATACCTTGCGTCCCGTTTCAACCACAGAAAAAAACCGGCTTTAGACCTGGCCCCCTTTAAGCCTTAGTTAAAAAACCACGAAAGACATGACCAAACTTTTTTCGATAGGGAACAACGGCAGTAGACCAGGCCTCCTTTTTAAACCTTAGGAATCAATGCAACTAGGCCAGCCTTCGCTTTAGCACTTTGAAAAAAAGTGGGTAGACATCAGCTCTCGTTCGGCCCATAGGTAACAATGGGAGTAGACGTGGCCGCCCGTTTTACCCATAGGAAACTATGCAAGTAGATCTGGCCTCCATTTTGCACTTTGAAAAAAACGTGGAGAGACATCAGCTCTCGTTTTCCCACAGGGATCAATGGCAGAAGACAGGGCCACCCGTTCATCAGAGAGGAAAAAAAACCCGAATACTCCTTGCCTCCCTTTTTAAAAAGAGGAAATACGGATTTAGACCTAGCCCCCCTTTAAGCCTTAGTGAAGAAACCTCGAAAGACATGACCAATCTTTTTTCGATAGGGAACAACGGCAGTAGACCAGGCCTCCCGTTTTACCCATAGGAATCAATGCAACTAGGCCAGCCCTCGCTTTAGCACTTTGAAAAAAAGTGGGTAGACATCAGCTCTCGTTCGGCCCATAGGTAACAATGGGAGTAGACGTGGCCGCCCGTTTTACCCATAGGAAACTATGCAAGTAGATCTGGCCTCCATTTTGCACTTTGAAAAAAACGTGGAGAGACATCAGCTCTCGTTTTCCCACAGGGATCAATGGCAGAAGACAGGGCCACCCGTTCATCAGAGAGGAAAAAAAACCCCGAATATATCTTGCCTCCCGTTTCAACCACAGAAAAAAAACGGCTTTAGACCTGGCCCCCTTTAAGCCTTAGTTAAAAAACCTCGAAAGACATGACCAAACTTTTTTCGATAGGGAACAACGGCAGTAGACCAGGCCTCCTTTTTTACCCATAGGAATCAATGCAACTAGGCCAGCCTTCGCTTTAGCAGTTTGAAAAAAAGTGGGTAGACATCAGCTCTCGTTCGGCCCATAGGTAACAAGGGAGTAGACGTGGCCGCCCGTTTTACCCATAGGAAACTATGCAAGTAGATCTGGCCTCCATTTTGCACTTTGAAAAAAACGTGGAGAGACATCAGCTCTCGTTTTCCCACAGGGATCAATGGCAGAAGACAGGGCCACCCGTTCATCAGAGAATTAAAAAAAACCCGAATACTCCTTGCCTCCCTTTTTAAAAAGAGGAAATACGGATTTAGACCTAGCCCCCCTTTAAGCCTTAGTGAAGAAACCTCGAAAGACATGACCAATCTTTTTTCGATAGGGAACAACGGCAGTAGACCAGGCCTCCCGTTTTACCCATAGGAATCAATGCAACTAGGCCAGCCTTCGCTTTAGCACTTTGAAAAAAAGTGGGTAGACATCAGCTCTCGTTCGGCCCATAGGTAACAATGGGAGTAGACGTGGCCGCCCGTTTTACCCACAGGAAACTATGCAAGTAGATCTGGCCTCCATTTTGCACTTTGAAAAAAACGTGGGGAGACATCAGCTCTCGTTTGTTCCACAGGGAACAACGGCAGAAGACAGGGCCACCCTTTAAACAGAGAGGAAAAAAAACGCCGAATATACCTTGCGTCCCGTTTCAACCACAGAAAAAAAACGGCTTTAGACCTGGCCCCCTTTAAGCCTTAGTTAAAAAACCTCGAAAGACATGACCAATCTTTTTTCGATAGGGAACAACGGCAGTAGACCAGGCCTCCTGTTTTACCCATAGGAATCAATGCAACTAGGCCAGCCCTCGCTCTAGCACTTTGAAAAAAAGTGGGTAGACATCAGCTCTCGTTCGGCCCATAGGTAACAATGGGAGTAGACGTGGCCGCCCGTTTTACCCATAGGAAACTATGCAAGTAGATCTGGCCTCCATTTTGCACTTTGAAAAAAAGTGGGGAGACATCAGCTCTCGTTTGTCCAACAGGGAACAATGGCAGAAGACAGGGCCACCCGTTCATCAGAGAGGAAAAAAAACCCCGAATACTCCTTGCCTCCCTTTTTAAAAAGAGGAAATACGGTTTTAGACCTGGCCCCCCTTTAAGCCTTAGTGAAGAAACCTCAAAAGACATGACCAATCTTTTTTCGATAGGGAACAACGGCAGTAGACCAGGCCTCCCGTTTTACCCATAGGAATCAATGCAACTAGGCCAGCCCTCGCTTTAGCACTTTGAAAAAAAGTGGGTAGACATAAGCTGTCGTTTGGCCCATAGGTAACAATGGGAGTAGACGTGGCCGCCCGTTTTACCCATAGGAAACTATACAAGTATATCTGGCCTCCATTTTGCACTTAAAAGTGGGGAGACATCAGCTCTCGTTTGTCCCATAGGGAAGAATGGCAGAAGACAGGGCCACCCGTTCATCAGAGAGGAAAAAAAACCCGAATACTCCTTGCCTCTCTTTTTAAAAAGAGGAAATACGGTTATAGACCTCGCTTTAGCAGTTTGAAAAAAAGTGGGTAGACATCAGCTCTCGTTCGGCCCATAGGTAACAATGGGAGTAGACGTGGCCGCCCGTTTTACCCATAGGAAACTATGCAAGTAGATCTGGCCTCCATTTTGCACTTTGAAAAAAACGTGGAGAGACATCAGCTCTCGTTTTCCCACAGGGATCAATGCCAGAAGACAGGGCCACCCGTTCATCAGAGAGGAAAAAAAAACCCGAATACTCCTTGCCTCCCTTTTTAAAAAGAGGAAATACGGATTTAGACCTAGCCCCCCTTTAAGCCTTAGTGAAGAAACCTCGAAAGACATGACCAATCTTTTTTCGATAGGGAACAACGGCAGTAGACCAGGCCTCCCGTTTTACCCATAGGAATCAATGCAACTAGGCCAGCCCTCGCTTTAGCACTTTGAAAAAAAGTGGGTAGACATCAGCTCTCGTTCGGCCCATAGGTAACAATGGGAGTAGACGTGGCCGCCCGTTTTACCCACAGGAAACTATGCAAGTAGATCTGGCCTCCATTTTGCACTTTGAAAAAAACGTGGGTAGACATCAGCTCTCGTTCGGCCCATAGGTAACAATGGGAGTAGACGTGGCCGCCCGTTTTACCCATAGGAAACTATGCAAGTAGATCTGGCCTCCATTTTGCACTTTGAAAAAAACGTGGAGAGACATCAGCTCTCGTTTTCCCACAGGGATCAATGGCAGAAGACAGGGCCACCCGTTCATCAGAGAGGAAAAAAAAACCCCGAATATACCTTGCCTCCCGTTTCAACCACAGAAAAAAAACGGCTTTAGACCTGGCCCCCTTTAAGCCTTAGTTAAAAAACCTCGAAAGACATGACCAAACTTTTTTCGATAGGGAACAACGGCAGTAGACCAGGCCTCCTTTTTTACCCTTAGGAATCAATGCAACTAGGCCAGCCTTCGCTTTAGCACTTTGAAAAAAAGTGGGTAGACATCAGCTCTCGTTCGGCCCATAGGTAACAATGGGAGTAGACGTGGCCGCCCGTTTTACCCATAGGAAACTATGCAAGTAGATCTGGCCTCCATTTTGCACTTTGAAAAAAACGTGGGGAGACATCAGCTCTCGTTTGTTCCACAGGGAACAATGGCAGAAGACAGGGCGACCCTTTAAACAGAGAGGAAAAAAAAACCCCGAATATACCTTGCCTCCCGTTTCAACCACAGAAAAAAAACGGCTTTAGACCTGGCCCCCTTTAACCCTTAGTTAAAAAACCTCGAAAGACATGACCAATCTTTTTTCGATAGGGAACAACGGCAGTAGACCAGGCCTCCCGTTTTACCCATAGGAATCAATGCAACTAGGCCAGCCCTCGCTTTAGCACTTTGAAAAAAAGTGGGTAGACATCAGCTCTCGTTCGGCCCATAGGTAACAATGGGAGTAGACGTGGCCGCCCGTTTTACCCATAGGAAACTATGCAAGTAGATCTGGCCTCCATTTTGCACTTTGGAAAAAAACGTGGAGAGACATCAGCTCTCGTTTTCCCACAGGGATCAATGGCAGAAGACAGGGCCACCCGTTCATCAGAGAGGAAAAAAAAAACCCGAATATACCTTGCGTCCCGTTTCAACCACAGAAAAAAAACGGCTTTAGACCTGGCACCCTTTAAGCCTTAGTTAAAAAACCTCGAAAGACATGACCAAACTTTTTTCGATAGGGAACAACGGCAGTAGACCAGGCCTCCTTTTAAACCTTCGGAATCAATGCAACTAGGCCAGCCTTCGCTTTAGCAGTTTGAAAAAAGTGGGTAGACATCAGCTCTCGTTCGGCCCATAGGTAACAATGGGAGTAGACGTGGCCGCCCGTTTTACCCATAGGAAACTATGCAAGTAGATCTGGCCTCCATTTTGCACTTTGAAAAAAACGTGGAGAGACATCAGCTCTCGTTTTCCCACAGGGATCAATGGCAGAAGACAGGGCCACCCGTTCATCAGAGAGGAAAAAAAACCCCCGAATACTCCTTGCCTCCCTTTTTAAAAAGAGGAAATACGGATTTAGACCTAGCCCCCTTTAAGCCTTAGTGAAGAAACCTCGAAAGACATGACCAATTTTTTTCGATAGGGAACAACGGCAGTAGACCAGGCCTCCCGTTTTACCCATAGGAATCAATGCAACTAGGCCAGCCCTCGCTTTAGCACTTTGAAAAAAAGTGGGTAGACATCAGCTCTCGTTCGGCCCATAGGTAACAATGGGAGTAGACGTGGCCGCCCGTTTTACCCATAGGAAACTATGCAAGTAGATCTGGCCTCCATTTTGCACTTTGAAAAAAACGTGGGGAGACATCAGCTCTCGTTTGTTCCACAGGGAACAATGGCAGAAAACAGGGCGACCCTTTAAACAGAGAGGAAAAAAAACCCGAATATACCTTGCCTCCCGTTTCAACCACAGAAAAAAAACGGCTTTAGACCTGGCCCCCTTTAACCCTTAGTTAAAAAACCTCGAAAGACATGACCAATCTTTTTTCGATAGGGAACAACGGCAGTAGACCAGGCCTCCCGTTTTACCCATAGGAATCAATGCAACTAGGCCAGCCCTCGCTTTAGCACTTTGAAAAAAAGTGGGTAGACATCAGCTCTCGTTCGGCCCATAGGTAACAATGGGAGTAGACGTGGCCGCCCGTTTTACCCATAGGAAACTATGCAAGTAGATCTGGCCTCCATTTTGCACTTTGAAAAAAACGTGGAGAGACATCAGCTCTCGTTTTCCCACAGGGATCAATGGCAGAAGACAGGGCCACCCGTTCATCAGAGAGGAAAAAAAACCCCGAATATACCTTGCCTCCCGTTTCAACCACAGAAAAAAAACGGCTTTAGACCTGGCCCCCTTTTAAGCCTTAGTTAAAAAACCTCGAAAGACATGACCAAACTTTTTTCGATAGGGAACAACGGCAGTAGACCAGGCCTCCTTTTTTACCCTTAGGAATCAATGCAACTAGGCCAGCCTTCGCTTTAGCACTTTGAAAAAAAGTGGGTAGACATCAGCTCTCGTTCGGCCCATAGGTAACAATGGGAGTAGACGTGGCCGCCCGTTTTACCCATAGGAAACTATGCAAGTAGATCTGGCCTCCATTTTGCACTTTGAAAAAAACGTGGAGAGACATCAGCTCTCGTTTTCCCACAGGGATCAATGGCAGAAGACAGGGCCACCCGTTCATCAGAGAGGAAAAAAACCCCGAATACTCCTTGCCTCCCTTTTTAAAAAGAGGAAATACGGATTTAGACCTAGCCCCCCTTTAAGCCTTAGTGAAGAAACCTCGAAAGACATGACCAATCTTTTTTCGATAGGGAACAACGGCAGTAGACCAGGCCTCCCGTTTTACCCATAGGAATCAATGCAACTAGGCCAGCCCTCGCTTTAGCACTTTGAAAAAAAGTGGGTAGACATCAGCTCTCGTTCGGCCGATAGGTAACAATGGGTGTAGACGTGGCCGCCCGTTTTACCCACAGGAAACTATGCAAGTAGATCTGGCCTCCATTTTGCACTTTGAAAAAAACGTGTGGAGACATCAGCTCTCGTTTGTTCCACAGGGAACAATGGCAGAAGACAGGGCCACCCTATAAACAGAGAGGAAAAAAAACCCCGAATATACCTTGCCTCTCGTTTCAACCACAGAAAAAAAACGGCTTTAGACCTGGCCCCCTTTAAGCCTTAGTTAAAAAACCTCGAAAGACATGACCAATCTTTTTTCGATAGGGAACAACGGCAGTAGACCAGGCCTCCCGTTTTACCCATAGGAATCAATGCAACTAGGCCAGCCCTCGCTTTAGCACTTTGAAAAAAAGTGGGTAGACATCAGCTCTCGTTCGGCCGATAGGTAACAATGGGTGTAGACGTGGCCGCCCGTTTTACCCATAGGAAACTATGCAAGTAGATCTGGCCTCCATTTTGCACTTTGAAAAAAACGTGGGGAGACATCAGCTCTCGTTTGTTCCACAGGGAACAATGGCAGAAGACAGGGCCACCCTTTAAACAGAGAGGAAAAAAAACCCCGAATATACCTTGCCTCCCGTTTCAACCACAGAAAAAAAACGGCTTTAGACCTGGCCCCCTTTAAGCCTTAGTTAAAAAACCTCGAAAGACATGACCAAACTTTTTTCGATAGGGAACAACGGCAGTAGACCAGGCCTCCTTTTTTACCCTTAGGAATCAATGCAACTAGGCCAGCCTTCGCTTTAGCACTTTGAAAAAAAGTGGGTAGACATCAGCTCTCGTTCGGCCCATAGGTAACAATGGGAGTAGACGTGGCCGCCCGTTTTACCCATAGGAAACTATGCAAGTAGACCTGGCCTCCATTTTGCACTTTGAAAAAAACGTGGGGAGACATCAGCTCTCGTTTGTTCCACAGAGAAAAATGGCAGAAGACAGGGCCACCCGTTCATCAGAGAGGAAAAAACAACCCGAATACTCCTTGCCTCCTTTTTAAAAAGAGGAAATACGGTTATAGACCTAGCCCCCTTTAAGCCTTAGTGAAGAAACCTCGAAAGACATGACCAATCTTTTTTCGATAGGGAACAACGGCAGTAGACCAGGCCTCCCGTTTTACCCATAGGAATCAATGCAACTAGGCCACCCCTCGCTTTAGCACTTTGAAAAAAGTGGGTAGACATCAGCTCTCGTTCGGCCCATAGGTAACAATGGGAGTAGACGTGGCCGCCCGTTTTACCCACAGGAAACTATGCAAGTAGATCTGGCCTCCATTTTGCACTTTGAAAAAAACGTGGGGAGACATCAGCTCTCGTTTGTTCCACAGGGAACAATGGCAGAAGGCAGGGCCACCCTTTAAACAGAGAGGAAAAAAAACGCTGAATATACCTTGCGTCCCGTTTCAACCACAGAAAAAAACGGCTTTAGACCTGGCCCCCTTTAAGCCTTAGTTAAAAAACCTCGAAAGACATGACCAATCTTTTTTCGATAGGGAACAACGGCAGTAGACCAGGCCTCCTTTTTTACCCATAGGAATCAATGCAACTAGGCCAGCCCTCGCTCTAGCACTTTGAAAAAAAGTGGGTAGACATCAGCTCTCGTTCGGCCCATAGGTAACAATGGGAGTAGACGTGGCCGCCCGTTTTACCCATAGGAAACTATGCAAGTAGATCTGGCCTCCATTTTGCACTTTGAAAAAAAGTGGGGAGACATCAGCTCTCGTTTGTCCCACAGGGAACAATGGCAGAAGACAGGGCCACCCGTTCATCAGAGAGGAAAAAAAACCCCGAATACTCCTTGCCTCCCTTTTTAAAAAGAGGAAATACGGTTTTAGACCTGGCCCCCCTTTAAGCCTTAGTGAAGAAACCTCGAAAGACATGACCAATCTTTTTTCGATAGGGAACAACGGCAGTAGACCAGGCCTCCCGTTTTACCCATAGGAATCAATGCAACTAGGCCAGCCCTCGCTTTAGCACTTTGAAAAAAGTGGGTAGACATAAGCTGTCGTTTGGCCCATAGGTAACAATGGGAGAAGACGTGGCCGCCCGTTTTACCCATAGGAAACTATACAAGTATATCTGGCCTCCATTTTGCACTTAAAAGTGGGGAGACATCAGCTCTCGTTTGTCCCATAGGGAACAATGGCAGAAGACAGGGCCACCCGTTCATCAGAGAGGAAAAAAAACCCGAATACTCCTTGCCTCCCTTTTTAAAAAGAGGAAATACGGTTATAGACCTAGCCCCCCTTTAAGCCTTAGTGAAGAAACCTCGAAAGACATGACCAATCTTTTTTCGATAGGGAACAACGGCAGTAGACCAGGCCTCCCGTTTTACCCATAGGAATCAATGCAACTAGGCCAGCCCTCGCTTTAGCACTTTGAAAAAAAGTGGGTAGACATCAGCTCTCGTTCGGCCCATAGGTAACAATGGGAGTAGACGTGGCCGCCCGTTTTACCCACAGGAAACTATGCAAGTAGATCTGGCCTCCATTTTGCACTTTGAAAAAAACGTGGGGAGACATCAGCTCTCGTTTGTTCCACAGGGAACAATGGCAGAAGACAGGGCCACCCTTTAAACAGAGAGGAAAAAAACGCCGAATATACCTTGCGTCCCGTTTCAACCACAGAAAAAAAACGGCTTTAGACCTGGACCCCTTTAAGCCTTAGTTAAAAAACCTCGAAAGACATGACCAATCTTTTTTCGATAGGGAACAACCGCAGTAGACCAGGCCTCCTTTTTTACCCATAGGAATCAATGCAACTAGGCCAGCCCTCGCTTTAGCACTTTGAAAAAAGTGGGTAGACATCAGCTCTCGTTCGGCCCATAGGTAACAATGGGAGTAGACGTGGCCGCCCGTTTTACCCATAGGAAACTATGCAAGTAGATCTGGCCTCCATTTTGCACTTTGAAAAAAACGTGTGGAGACATCATGTCAGGTAGCCCTGCCATTATGGAAGGGTGGGAGGTGGGCTATGATGGATGACAGGGTGGGAGGTGGGCTATTGGCGCCTTCGTGGCGTACCAGACGGGAGGTTGGAATCCGGGGAGTTGTTGATTTACACCTCGGGTGTGAGAATGGAATGTGGCTTTTATTTTATTATCCCTTTGCAACCCCCGTACTCTTTAGGAAAAAGAAAGACGGGGGATTACGACTTTGCACGGACTATCGGGGCTTGAATGCAGTTTCTAATACCAACGCTTACCCCATGCCTCTCATTAAAGACTTGTTGGCGGCAGTCGCTGGAGGGAAAATTTTCTCAAAACTTGACCTCCGGGATGCCTACTTCCGAGTCCGGATTCGGGAGGGGGACGAGTTTAAAACAGCTTTCAACACACCCCTCGGGCAGTTTGAATACCTGGTCATGCCGTTCGGGCTACAAGGGGCCCCAGGGGTATTAATGAACTTAATTAACGAAGTGTT
The DNA here is from genome assembly GCA_029375565.1 of Gekko gecko. Lineage (NCBI taxonomy): Eukaryota > Metazoa > Chordata > Lepidosauria > Squamata > Gekkonidae > Gekko > Gekko gecko. The sequence goes on from JAPDNY010000429.1 coordinate 25,936, forward strand.
GCATAAGTACCTGTTCAAAGGGGTCCTTGTTTACCTTGATGACATTCTTTTGTATTCCCCCGACCTAAAATCTCATGTGAAACTGGTACGGGAAGTACTACAAACGTTGCACAAGCATAAACTATTTGCCAAACTGTCTACGTGTGAATTTCACAAAACAGAAATCCCTTTTCTGGGCTACCGCATATCTCAACGGGGGATTGAGATGGACCCTGATAAGATTAGAGATGTAGTAGGGTGGGAACCTCCTAAAACGCGGAGACAACTCCAGGGTTTTCTCGGATTCGCGAACTTTTATAGATCATTCCTATCGAACTTTGCCCAGGTGGCTCTTCCCTTAACGGACTTATTAAAAACCAAAGGGAAGCAGCCCGAATGCACTCGACCCGGAGCTAAACTTGTGTGGTCACCAGAGTGCCAACGGGCTTTTGACAAACTGAAGACCCTTTTTACTTCGGAACCGGTTTTAGCCCACCCGAATGAACTTAAAAAATTCATTGTCCAGGTTGACGCCTCGGACGTTGCTATGGGGGGGCGATCCTCCAAGAGGGGGAGGACGGCAAATTGCACCCCCTAGCCTATGTGTCCAGAAAATTCAACGACACTGAACGAAATTGGTCCATTTGGGAGAAAGAAGCGGGGTCGATCCGCTTGGCGTTAGCTACCTGGCGCCATTGGTTGGAGGGTGCGCGAGTCCCATTCGAGGTCTGGACTGACCACAAAAACCTCGAGCTGCTCCGCTCCCCCCGTTCCTTGAACGCCAAACAGCTCCGCTGGGCTGATTTCTTCTCCAAGTTCAATTTCACACTGCACCACTTTCCTGGGACATCAAATTCGCTGGCCGATGCTCTGTCACGCCTCCCTCAACACGACAGCAAAAGGGAGGAGATTCGTGATTCCGTATTCACTCCTTCCCAGTTGGGAGGAGCGGTAACCACTCGGAGGCAGGCCGAACGTTCCCCCCGGACACCAGCCCCTCCCCCGAATGACTGGGCCGTAAAATTTTCCACTGAACTGTCTGATGTGGATAGGGAGGAGGTGGAGGGGGAAGAAGGAATGTCCCGTGATGAACATGGCTGCTGGACTAAGAATGGCAAACTCTTTGTTCCCCGATCTCTCAGGGGGAGGTAATGGGTTGGGCACACGGATCTAAGCTGGCTGGACACACAGGGTTTGTAAAATCCCTCCAGCTCTTGCAGCGGCAGTTTTGGTGGCCGGGCCTACGTAAAGATGTTTCACTCTTCACATCTGCCTGTCAAACTTGCTTGATGAGTAAACCTCGTCCCGGTAAACCCCCAGGTGCCCTACAACCCCTCCCTACGCCGGCTCGCCCATGGGAAGTGATCTCTATGGACTTTATTACGGATTTACCCCCTAGTGGGGGAAAAACTGTCATTTGGGTGGTGGTGGACCTGTTTACTAAACAGGCACACTTCGTTCCTTTTGCCGCCATCCCCTCTGCTAAGAAATTGGCCTCGGCGTTCTTGCAACACGTCGTGAGACTCCACACCTTGCCTGCTAAAGTGATCTCCGACAGAGGAGTTCAGTTCGTTTCAAAGTTCTGGAGCGAACTTATGTCACTGCTTGGGGTAGAACGGGGGTGAGCAGTGCCTACCATCCTGAATCGGATGGGCAGACTGAGCGTGTAAATCAAACACTAGAACAATATTTGAGGTGTTTTTCTAATTTTCAGCAGGACAATTGGCATTCTCTTTTGCCTTTGGCTGAGTTCTGTTACAATAATACTCAGCACTCATCAACGGGGATGTCTCCTTTTAAAGCGGTGCATGGGTATGACGCCCCGCCTCTACCGTTTTTGTCTTCTCCCGACCTCCCGGCGGGAGACGCTGGTGACTGGTGCAAACAGTTGCAGGAGGCATGGGGCTCCTTGGCCCGGACTTTGGAAGAAGCTAAGGCGGCGTATAAACTCCAGGCCGATAAGAAACGTAGTCTTGCCTGGATTCCCAAATGCGGAGAGTTTGCTTACTTGTCCACCCAACATTTGCGTCGCATTCAGCCGAGCCGCAAACTCGGTTGGAAATTTATTGGTCCTTTTGAGATTGTGAGAGTGATTAACAATGTAACTGTTGAACTTGCGTTGCCTAAGTCTCTAAAGTCTGTTCATCCTGTTTTTCATGTACGGCTTCTTCGCCCAGCGCCTGAAGGGAACAAATGGAGACCGCAACGCCCCGTCCCGCCTCCGCTGCTGGTGGGGGGGGAACCTCACTATGAAGTCTCGCAAATTCTGGACTCTAAACTCTCTCGCAATCGCTTGTTTTACCTTGTTGAATGGATTGACTTTGGGCCGGAGCAGAGGGAGTGGGTACGGGCGGAAAATGTTCTGGCCCCCCGGCTAGTTAGAGCCTTTCACAAATTGTACCCCCATAAACCAAAGGGGTAGGGTTATTTTCGAGGGGGCTGCATGTCAGGTAGCCCTGCCATTATGGAAGGGTGGGAGGTGGGCTATGATGGATGACAGGGTGGGAGGTGGGCTATTGGCGCCTTCGTGGCGTACCAGACGGGAGGTTGGAATCCGGGGAGTTGTTGATTTACACCTCGGGTGTGAGAATGGAATGTGGCTTTTATTTTATTATCTCTTTGCAGCCCAGACGTTTTGACCTTGGCAAGTCGGGCTGTGAGCTTCTCTATCGCTGGCATAGATGTAGCAGCTGTGGTTAATGGGGGCGGTGGGGAATTCATTAGCTTAGTAACTTTCGATTTCCCAGTCGCATGGTATTCTTTGTATGGAGGAAGGGGGGTCCCCATTCACCCCCTTTCCCTGTATAACCGCTTGCTTTCTGTAACCAAGTCATTCTGAACAAGAGACCTGTTTCAGTGATCTATCTATTGCAGCTTAATAAACGCTAACCTTGCTTGCATCAAAAAGGTCTGGTGTTTGCTGACTAAGTTAGGACTTCTGACACATCAGCTCTCGTTTGTTCCACAGGGAACAATGGCAGAAGACAGGGCCACCCTATAAACAGAGAGGAAAAAAAACCCCGAATATACCTTGCCTCTCGTTTCAACCACAGAAAAAAAACGGCTTTAGACCTGGCCCCCTTTAAGCCTTAGTTAAAAAACCTCGAAAGACATGACCAATCTTTTTTCGATAGGGAACAACGGCAGTAGACCAGGCCTCCCGTTTTACCCATAGGAATCAATGCAACTAGGCCACCCCTCGCTTTAGCACTTTGAAAAAAAGTGGGTAGACATAAGCTGTCGTTTGGCCCATAGGTAACAATGGGAGTAGACGTGGCCGCCCGTTTTACCCATAGGAAACTATGCAAGTAGATCTGGCCTCCATTTTGCACTTTGAAAAAAACGTGGGGAGACATCAGCTCTCGTTTGTTCCACAGGGAACAATGGCAGAAGACAGGGCCACCCGTTCATCAGAGAGGAAAAAACAACTCGAATACTCCTTGCCTCCCTTTTTAAAAAGAGGAAATACGGTTATAGACCTAGCCCCCTTTAAGCCTTAGTGAAGAAACCTCGAAAGACATGACCAATCTTTTTTCGATAGGGAACAACGGCAGTAGACCAGGCCTCCCGTTTTACCCATAGGAATCAATGCAACTAGGCCACCCCTCGCTTTAGCACTTTGAAAAAAAGTGGGTAGACATAAGCTGTCGTTTGGCCCATAGGTAACAATGGGAGTAGACGTGGCCGCCCGTTTTACCCATAGGAAACTATACAAGAATATCTGGCCTCCATTTTGCACTTAAAAGTGGGGAGACATCAGCTCTCGTTTGTCCCATAGGGAAGAATGGCAGAAGACAGGGCCACCCGTTCATCAGAGAGGAAAAAAAACCCGAATACTCCTTGCCTCCCTTTTTAAAAAGAGGAAATACGGTTATAGACCTAGCCCCCTTTAAGCCTTAGTGAAGAAACCTCGAAAGACATGACCAATCTTTTTTCGATAGGGAACAACGGCAGTAGACCAGGCCTCCCGTTTTACCCATAGGAATCAATGCAACTAGGCCAGCCCTCGCTTTAGCACTTTGAAAAAAAGTGGGTAGACATCAGCTCTCGTTCGGCCCATAGGTAACAATGGGAGTAGACGTGGCCGCCCGTTTTACCCATAGGAAACTATGCAAGTAGATCTGGCCTCCATTTTGCACTTTGAAAAAAACGTGGAGAGACATCAGCTCTCGTTTTCCCACAGGGATCAATGGCAGAAGACAGGGCCACCCGTTCATCAGAGAGGAAAAAAAAACCCGAATATACCTTGCCTCCCGTTTCAACCACAGAAAAAAAACGGCTTTAGACCTGGCCCCCTTTAAGCCTTAGTTAAAAAACCTCGAAAGACATGACCAAACTTTTTTCGATAGGGAACAACGGCAGTAGACCAGGCCTCCTTTTTTACCCTTAGGAATCAATGCAACTAGGCCAGCCCTCGCTTTAGCACTTTGAAAAAAAGTGGGTAGACATCAGCTCTCGTTCGGCCCATAGGTAACAATGGGAGTAGACGTGGCCGCCCGTTTTACCCATAGGAAACTATGCAAGTAGATCTGGCCTCCATTTTGCACTTTGAAAAAAACGTGGAGAGACATCAGCTCTCGTTTTCCCACAGGGATCAATGGCAGAAGACAGGGCCACCCGTTCATCAGAGAGGAAAAAGAACCCCGAATACTCCTTGCCTCCCTTTTTAAAAAGAGGAAATACGGATTTAGACCTAGCCCCCCTTTAAGCCTTAGTGAAGAAACCTCGAAAGACATGACCAATTTTTTTCGATAGGGAACAACGGCAGTAGACCAGGCCTCCCGTTTTACCCATAGGAATCAATGCAACTAGGCCAGCCCTCGCTTTAGCACTTTGAAAAAAAGTGGGTAGACATCAGCTCTCGTTCGGCCCATAGGTAACAATGGGAGTAGACGTGGCCGCCCGTTTTACCCATAGGAAACTATGCAAGTAGATCTGGCCTCCATTTTGCACTTTGAAAAAAACGTGGGGAGACATCAGCTCTCGTTTGTTCCACAGGGAACAATGGCAGAAGACAGGGCGACCCTTTAAACAGAGAGGAAAAAAAAACCCGAATATACCTTGCCTCCCGTTTCAACCACAGAAAAAAAACGGCTTTAGACCTGGCCCCCTTTAACCCTTAGTTAAAAAACCTCGAAAGACATGACCAATCTTTTTTCGATAGGGAACAACGGCAGTAGACCAGGCCTCCCGTTTTACCCATAGGAATCAATGCAACTAGGCCAGCCCTCGCTTTAGCACTTTGAAAAAAGTGGGTAGACATCAGCTCTCGTTCGGCCCATAGGTAACAATGGGAGTAGACGTGGCCGCCCGTTTTACCCATAGGAAACTATGCAAGTAGATCTGGCCTCCATTTTGCACTTTGAAAAAAACGTGGAGAGACATCAGCTCTCGTTTTCCCACAGGGATCAATGGCAGAAGACAGGGCCACCCGTTCATCAGAGAGGGAAAAAAAACCCCGAATATACCTTGCCTCCCGTTTCAACCACAGAAAAAAAACGGCTTTAGACCTGGCCCCCTTTAAGCCTTAGTTAAAAAACCTCGAAAGACATGACCAAACTTTTTTCGATAGGGAACAACGGCAGTAGACCAGGCCTCCTTTTTTACCCATAGGAATCAATGCAACTAGTCCAGCCTTCGCTTTAGCAGTTTGAAAAAAAGTGGGTAGACATCAGCTCTCGTTCGGCCCATAGGTAACAATGGGAGTAGACGTGGCCGCCCGTTTTACCCATAGGAAACTATGCAAGTAGATCTGGCCTCCATTTTGCACTTTGAAAAAAACGTGGAGAGACATCAGCTCTCGTTTGTTCCACAGGGATCAATGCCAGAAGACAGGGCCACCCGTTCATCAGAGAGGAAAAAAAAACCCGAATACTCCTTGCCTCCCTTTTTAAAAAGAGGAAATACGGATTTAGACCTAGCCCCCCTTTAAGCCTTAGTGAAGAAACCTCGAAAGACATGACCAATCTTTTTTCGATAGGGAACAACGGCAGTAGACCAGGCCTCCCGTTTTACCCATAGGAATCAATGCAACTAGGCCAGCCCTCGCTTTAGCACTTTGAAAAAAAGTGGGTAGACATCAGCTCTCGTTCGGCCCATAGGTAACAATGGGAGTAGACGTGGCCGCCCGTTTTACCCACAGGAAACTATGCAAGTAGATCTGGCCTCCATTTTGCACTTTGAAAAAAACGTGGGGAGACATCAGCTCCCGTTTGTTCCACAGGGAACAACGGCAGAAGACAGGGCCACCCTTTAAACAGAGAGGAAAAAAAACGCCGAATATACCTTGTGTCCCGTTTCAACCACAGAAAAAAAACGGCTTTAGACCTGGCCCCCTTTAAGACTTAGTTAAAAAACCTCGAAAGACATGACCAATCTTTTTTCGATAGGGAACAACGGCAGTAGACCAGGCCTCCTTTTTTACCCATAGGAATCAATGCAACTAGGCCAGCCCTCGCTCTAGCACTTTGAAAAAAAGTGGGTAGACATCAGCTCTCTTTCGGCCCATAGGTAACAATGGGAGTAGACGTGGCCGCCCGTTTTACCCATAGGAAACTATGCAAGTAGATCTGGCCTCCATTTTGCACTTTGAAAAAAACGTGGAGAGACATCAGCTCTCGTTTTCCCACAGGGATCAATGGCAGAAGACAGGGCCACCCGTTCATCAGAGAGGAAAAAAAACCCCGAATACTCCTTGCCTCCCTTTTTAAAAAGAGGAAATACGGTTTTAGACCTGGCCCCCCTTTAAGCCTTAGTGAAGTAACCTCAAAAGACATGACCAATCTTTTTTCGATAGGGAACAACGGCAGTAGACCAGGCCTCCCGTTTTACCCATAGGAATCAATGCAACTAGGCCAGCCCTCGCTTTAGCACTTTGAAAAAAAGTGGGTAGACATAAGCTGTCGTTTGGCCCATAGGTAACAATGGGAGTAGACGTGGCCGCCCGTTTTACCTATAGGAAACTATACAAGTATATCTGGCCTCCATTTTGCACTTAAAAGTGGGGAGACATCAGCTCTCGTTTGTCCCATAGGGAAGAATGGCAGAAGACAGGGCCACCCGTTCATCAGAGAGGAAAAAAAACCCGAATACTCCTTGCCTCTCTTTTTAAAAGAGGAAATACGGTTATAGACCTAGCCCCCTTTAAGCCTTAGTGAAGAATCCTCGAAAGACATGACCAATCTTTTTTCGATAGGGAACAACGGCAGTAGACCAGGCCTCCCGTTTTACCCATAGGAATCAATGCAACTAGGCCAGTCCTCGCTTTAGCACTTTGAAAAAAAGTGGGTAGACATCAGCTCTCGTTCGGCCCATAGGTAACAATGGGAGTAGACGTGGCCGCCCGTTTTACCCATAGGAAACTATGCACGTAGATCTGGCCTCCATTTTGCACTTTGAAAAAAACGTGGAGAGACATCAGCTCTCGTTTTCCCACAGGGATCAATGGCAGAAGACAGGGCCACCCGTTCATCAGAGAGGAAAAAAAACCCCGGTATATACCTTGCCTCCCGTTTCAACCACAGAAAAAAACGGCTTTAGACCTGGCCCCCTTTAAGCCTTAGTTAAAAAACCTCGAAAGACATGACCAAACTTTTTTCGATAGGGAACAACGGCTGTAGACCAGGCCTCCTTTTTACCCTTCGGAATCAATGCAACTAGGCCAGCCTTCGCTTTAGCACTTTGAAAAAAGTGGGTAGACATCAGCTCTCGTTCGGCCCATAGGTAACAATGGGAGTAGACGTGGCCGCCCGTTTTACCCATAGGAAACTATGCAAGTAGATCTGGCCTCCATTTTGCACTTTGAAAAAAACGTGGAGAGACATCAGCTCTCGTTTTCCCACAGGGATCAATGGCAGAAGACAGGGCCACCCGTTCATCAGAGAGGAAAAAAAAACCCCGAATACTCCTTGCCTCCCTTTTTAAAAAGAGGAAATACGGTTTTAGACCTGGCCCCCTTTAAGCCTTAGTGAAGAAACCTCAAAAGACATGACCAATCTTTTTTCGATAGGTAACAACGGCAGTAGACCAGGCCTCCCGTTTTACCCATAGGAATCAATGCAACTAGGCCAGCCCTCGCTTTAGCACTTTGAAAAAAAGTGGGTAGACATAAGCTGTCGTTTGGCCCATAGGTAACAATGGGAGTAGACGTGGCCGCCCGTTTTACCCATAGGAAACTATACAAGTATATCTGGCCTCCATTTTGCACTTAAAAGTGGGGAGACATCAGCTCTCGTTTGTCCCATAGGGAAGAATGGCAGAAGACAGGGCCACCCGTTCATCAGAGAGGAAAAAAAACCCGAATACTCCTTGCCTCTCTTTTTAAAAAGAGGAAATTCGGTTATAGACCTAGCCCCCCTTTAAGCCTTAGTGAAGAAACCTCGAAAGACATGACCAATCTTTTTTCGATAGGGAACAACGGCAGTAGACCAGGCCTCCCGTTTTACCCATAGGAATCAATGCAACTAGGCCAGCCCTCGCTTTAGCACTTTGAAAAAAAGTGGGTAGACATCAGCTCTCGTTCGGCCCATAGGTAACAATGGGAGTAGACGTGGCCGCCCGTTTTACCCATAGGAAACTATGCAAGTAGATCTGGCCTCCATTTTGCACTTTGAAAAAAACGTGGAGAGACATCAGCTCTCGTTTTCCCACAGGGATCAATGGCAGAAGACAGGGCCACCCGTTCATCAGAGAGGAAAAAAAACCCCGAATACTCCTTGCCTCCTTTTTAAAAAGAGGAAATACGGTTTTAGACCTGGCCCCCCTTTAAGCCTTAGTGAAGAAACCTCAAAAGACATGACCAATCTTTTTTCGATAGGGAACAACGGCAGTAGACCAGGCCTCCCGTTTTACCCATAGGAATCAATGCAACTAGGCCAGCCCTCGCTTTAGCACTTTGAAAAAAGTGGGTAGACATCAGCTCTCGTTCGGCCCATAGGTAACAATGGGAGTAGACGTGGCCGCCCGTTTTACCCATAGGAAACTATGCAAGTAGATCTGGCCTCCATTTTGCACTTTGAAAAAAACGTGGAGAGACATCAGCTCTCGTTTTCCCACAGGGATCAATGGCAGAAGACAGGGCCACCCGTTCATCAGAGAGGAAAAAAAAACCCCGAATATACCTTGCCTCCCGTTTCAACCACAGAAAAAAAACGGCTTTAGACCTGGCCCCCTTTAAGCCTTAGTTAAAAAACCTCGAAAGACATGACCAAACTTTTTTCGATAGGGAACAACGGCAGTAGACCAGGCCTCCTTTTTTACCCATAGGAATCAATGCAACTAGGCCAGCCTTCGCTTTAGCACTTTGAAAAAAAGTGGGTAGACATCAGCTCTCGTTCGGCCCATAGGTAACAATGGGAGTAGACGTGGCCGCCCGTTTTACCCATAGGAAACTATAGAAGTAGATCTGGCCTCCATTTTGCACTTTGAAAAAAACGTGGAGAGACATCAGCTCTCGTTTTCCCACAGGGATCAATGGCAGAAGACAGGGCCACCCGTTCATCAGAGAGGAAAAAAAAACCCGAATACTCCTTGCCTCCCTTTTTAAAAAGAGGAAATACGGATTTAGACCTAGCCCCCCTTTAAGCCTTAGTGAAGAAACCTCGAAAGACATGACGAATCTTTTTTCGATAGGGAACAACGGCAGTAGACCAGGCCTCCCGTTTTACCCATAGGAATCAATGCAACTAGGCCAGCCCTCGCTTTAGCAGTTTGAAAAAAAGTGGGTAGACATCAGCTCTCGTTCGGCCCATAGGTAACAATGGGAGTAGACGTGGCCGCCCGTTTTACCCATAGGAAACTATGCAAGTAGATCTGGCCTCCATTTTGCACTTTGAAAAAAACGTGGGGAGACATCAGCTCTCGTTTGTTCCACAGGGAACAATGGCAGAAGACAGGGCGACCCTTTAAACAGAGAGGGAAAAAAACCCCGAATATACCTTGCCTCCCGTTTCAACCACAGAAAAAAACGGCTTTAGACCTGGCCCCCTTTAACCCTTAGTTAAAAAACCTCGAAAGACATGACCAATCTTTTTTCGATAGGGAACAACGGCAGTAGACCAGGCCTCCCGTTTTACCCATAGGAATCAATGCAACTAGGCCAGCCCTCGCTTTAGCACTTTGAAAAAAAGTGGGTAGATATCAGCTCTCGTTCGGCCCATAGGTAACAATGGGAGTAGACGTGGCCGCCCGTTTTACCCATAGGAAACTATGCAAGTAGATCTGGCCTCCATTTTGCACTTTGAAAAAAAGTGGGGAGACATCAGCTCTCGTTTGTCCCACAGGGAACAATGGCAGAAGACAGGGCCACCCGTTCATCAGAGAGGAAAAAAAACCCCGGAATATACCTTGCCTCCCGTTTCAACCACAGAAAAAAAACGGCTTTAGACCTGGCCCCCTTTAAGCCTTAGTTAAAAAACCTCGAAAGACATGACCAAACTTTTTTCGATAGGGAACAACGGCAGTAGACCAGGCCTCCTTTTTACCCTTCGGAATCAATGCAACTAGGCCAGCCTTCGCTTTAGCACTTTGAAAAAAGTGGGTAGACATCAGCTCTCGTTCGGCCCATAGGTAACAATGGGAGTAGACGTGGCCGCCCGTTTTACCCATAGGAAACTATGCAAGTAGATCTGGCCTCCATTTTGCACTTTGAAAAAAACGTGGAGAGACATCAGCTCTCGTTTTCCCACAGGGATCAATGGCAGAAGACAGGGCCACCCGTTCATCAGAGAGGAAAAAAAACCCCGAATACTCCTTGCCTCCCTTTTTAAAAAGAGGAAATACGGTTTTAGACCTGGCCCCCTTTAAGCCTTAGTGAAGAAACCTCAAAAGACATGACCAATCTTTTTTCGATAGGGAACAACGGCAGTAGACCAGGCCTCCCGTTTTACCCATAGGAATCAATGCAACTAGGCCAGCCCTCGCTTTAGCACTTTGAAAAAAAGTGGGTAGACATAAGCTGTCGTTTGGCCCATAGGTAACAATGGGAGTAGACGTGGCCGCCCGTTTTACCCATAGGAAACTATACAAGTATATCTGGCCTCCATTTTGCACTTTAAAGTGGGGAGACATCAGCTCTCGTTTGTCCCATAGGGAAGAATGGCAGAAGACAGGGCCACCCGTTCATCAGAGAGGAAAAAAAAACCCGAATACTCCTTGCCTCTCTTTTTAAAAAGAGGAAATACGGTTATAGACCTAGCCCCCTTTAAGCCTTAGTGAAGAAACCTCGAAAGACATGACCAATCTTTTTTCGATAGGGAACAACGGCAGTAGACCAGGCCTCCCGTTTTACCCATAGGAATCAATGCAACTAGGCCAGCCCTCGCTTTAGCACTTTGAAAAAAGTGGGTAGACATCAGCTCTCGTTCGGCCCATAGGTAACAATGGGAGTAGACGTGGCCGCCCGTTTTACCCATAGGAAACTATGCAAGTAGATCTGGCCTCCATTTTGCACTTTGAAAAAAACGTGGAGAGACATCAGCTCTCGTTTTCCCACAGGGATCAATGGCAGAAGACAGGGCCACCCGTTCATCAGAGAGGAAAAAAAACCCCGAATACTCCTTGCCTCCTTTTTAAAAAGAGGAAATACGGTTTTAGACCTGGCCCCCCTTTAAGCCTTAGTGAAGAAACCTCAAAAGACATGACCAATCTTTTTTCGATAGGGAACAACGGCAGTAGACCAGGCCTCCCGTTTTACCCATAGGAATCAATGCAACTAGGCCAGCTCCTCGCTTTAGCACTTTGAAAAAAGTGGGTAGACATAAGCTGTCGTTTGGCCCATAGGTAACAATGGGAGTAGACGTGGCCGCCCGTTTTACCCATAGGAAACTATACAAGTATATCTGGCCTCCATTTTGCACTTAAAAGTGGGGAGACATCAGCTCTCGTTTGTCCCATAGGGAAGAATGGCAGAAGACAGGGCCACCCGTTCATCAGAGAGGAAAAAAAACCCGAATACTCCTTGCCTCTCTTTTTAAAAAGAGGAAATACGGTTATAGACCTAGCCCCCTTTAAGCCTTAGTGAAGAAACCTCGAAAGACATGACCAATCTTTTTTCGATAGGGAACAACGGCAGTAGACCAGGCCTCCCGTTTTACCCATAGGAATCAATGCAACTAGGCCAGCCCTCGCTTTAGCACTTTGAAAAAAAGTGGGTAGACATCAGCTCTCGTTCGGCCCATAGGTAACAATGGGAGTAGACGTGGCCGCCCGTTTTACCCATAGGAAACTATGCAAGTAGATCTGGCCTCCATTTTGCACTTTGAAAAAAACGTGGAGAGACATCAGCTCTCGTTTTCCCACAGGGATCAATGGCAGAAGACAGGGCCACCTGTTCATCAGAGAGGAAAAAAAACCCCCGAATATACCTTGCCTCCCGTTTCAACCACAGAAAAAAAACGGCTTTAGACCTGGCCCCCTTTAAGCCTTAGTTAAAAAACCTCGAAAGACATGACCAAACTTTTTTCGATAGGGAACAACGGCAGTAGACCAGGCCTCCTTTTTACCCATAGGAATCAATGCAACTAGGCCAGCCTTCGCTTTAGCACTTTGAAAAAAAGTGGGTAGACATCAGCTCTCGTTCGGCCCATAGGTAACAATGGGAGTAGACGTGGCCGCCCGTTTTACCCATAGGAAACTATAGAAGTAGATCTGGCCTCCATTTTGCACTTTGAAAAAAACGTGGAGAGACATCAGCTCTCGTTTTCCCACAGGGATCAATGGCAGAAGACAGGGCCACCCGTTCATCAGAGAGGAAAAAAAAACCCGAATACTCCTTGCCTCCCTTTTTAAAAGAGGAAATACGGATTTAGACCTAGCCCCCCTTTAAGCCTTAGTGAAGAAACCTCGAAAGACATGACCAATCTTTTTTCGATAGGGAACAACGGCAGTAGACCAGGCCTCCCGTTTTACCCATAGGAATCAATGCAACTAGGCCAGCCCTCGCTTTAGCACTTTGAAAAAAAGTGGGTAGACATCAGCTCTCGTTCGGCCCATAGGTAACAATGGGAGTAGACGTGGCCGCCCGTTTTACCCATAGGAAACTATGCAAGTAGATCTGGCCTCCATTTTGCACTTTGAAAAAAACGTGGGGAGACATCAGCTCTCGTTTGTTCCACAGGGAACAATGGCAGAAGACAGGGCGACCCTTTAAACAGAGAGGGAAAAAAAAACCCGAATATACCTTGCCTCCCGTTTCAACCACAGAAAAAAACGGCTTTAGACCTGGCCCCCTTTAACCCTTAGTTAAAAAACCTCGAAAGACATGACCAATCTTTTTTCGATAGGGAACAACGGCAGTAGACCAGGCCTCCCGTTTTACCCATAGGAATCAATGCAACTAGGCCAGCCCTCGCTTTAGCACTTTGAAAAAAGTGGGTAGACATCAGCTCTCGTTCGGCCCATAGGTAACAATGGGAGTAGACGTGGCCGCCCGTTTTACCCATAGGAAACTATGCAAGTAGATCTGGCCTCCATTTTGCACTTTGAAAAAAACGTGGAGAGACATCAGCTCTCGTTTTCCCACAGGGATCAATGGCAGAAGACAGGGCCACCCGTTCATCAGAGAGGAAAAAAAAACCCGAATATACCTTGCCTCCCGTTTCAACCACAGAAAAAAAACGGCTTTAGACCTGGCCCCCTTTAAGCCTTAGTTAAAAAACCTCGAAAGACATGACCAAACTTTTTTTCGATAGGGAACAACGGCAGTAGACCAGGCCTCCTTTTTACCCATAGGAATCAATGCAACTAGTCCAGCCTTCGCTTTAGCAGTTTGAAAAAAAGTGGGTAGACATCAGCTCTCGTTCGGCCCATAGGTAACAATGGGAGTAGACGTGGCCGCCCGTTTTAGCCATAGGAAACTATGCAAGTAGATCTGGCCTCCATTTTGCACTTTGAAAAAAACGTGGAGAGACATCAGCTCTCGTTTGTTCCACAGGGATCAATGCCAGAAGACAGGGCCACCCGTTCATCAGAGAGGAAAAAAAAACCCGAATACTCCTTGCCTCCCTTTTTAAAAAGAGGAAATACGGATTTAGACCTAGCCCCCCTTTAAGCCTTAGTGAAGAAACCTCGAAAGACATGACCAATCTTTTTTCGATAGGGAACAACGGCAGTAGACCAGGCCTCTCGTTTTACCCATAGGAATCAATGCAACTAGGCCAGCCCTCGCTTTAGCACTTTGAAAAAAAGTGGGTAGACATCAGCTCTCGTTCGGCCCATAGGTAACAATGGGAGTAGACGTGGCCGCCCGTTTTACCCATAGGAAACTATGCAAGTAGATCTGGCCTCCATTTTGCACTTTGAAAAAAACGTGGGGAGACATCAGCTCTCGTTTGTTCCACAGGGAACAACGGCAGAAGACAGGGCCACCCTTTAAACAGAGAGGAAAAAAACGCCGAATATACCTTGCGTCCCGTTTCAACCACAGAAAAAAACGGCTTTAGACCTGGCCCCCTTTAAGCCTTAGTTAAAAAACCTCGAAAGACATGACCAATCTTTTTTCGATAGGGAACAACGGCAGTAGACCAGGCCTCCTTTTTTACCCATAGGAATCAATGCAACTAGGCCAGCCCTCGCTCTAGCACTTTGAAAAAAAGTGGGTAGACATCAGCTCTCGTTCGGCCCATAGGTAACAATGGGAGTAGACGTGGCCGCCCGTTTTACCCATAGGAAACTATGCAAGTAGATCTGGCCTCCATTTTGCACTTTGAAAAAACGTGGAGAGACATCAGCTCTCGTTTTCCCACAGGGATCAATGGCAGAAGACAGGGCAACCCGTTCATCAGAG